>JXXA01001671.1:0-15733 GCA_000956255.1 Anopheles punctulatus | reverse complement strand
TTTAAAACGTATTGTACTTTACACTGACAGACTCAATTAGATAGTTCGATTGAATTAATCGCTACAGGTTAATCGTCTAATGTCTACGTACACGGAAGCACATTGAAGGAAGTATGGTTCGAATGGGTGATAAACCCTATGGCAACAAGCTGTCCAAAAACGCGAATAATGCTCTTATCGTGATTTCAACCATTATCTCCACCTGTAAAGGTGTGTCGCCATCCAGCGCCGAAGCATCAATTTCCAGTATTCTAATCGGCACTAGCAAGCATCCAGCAACGTGATGTAATCGTATCGATCGCTCAAATTCATCCGACACACAATCCACCCCGTGCAATGGGCCCCCAACGAAAACGGGCGCGTGCAATCTTATCGCACCCATACTCACCAAATTCTCGTCCCGCCGCCCTATCCAGTTAGTTTCGCCCGCGTGGAAGAAGAAGTTGATTGTTGGCGGCAGGCGGAGCAGCCGCTCGTTGAAGTCCGTATGCGGTCGGCCAAGGTCTTCTTGGCCCACGAGATCGAAGCCGGCGATAAAGTTCGGGAATCGCTGCTGGAGTTTCTGCACCAGCTCCAGATACCCGTCGAACGTGGCGTCGTCACAGAACTTGAGCGGTGCGTAGATAAACTTAACGCCCATGAACTTGGGATGAGCGCGCAGGAACTTGTCCGACTGTTCGACGTACATCTGGACGATCTCTTCCGGGGAGTACGTGCGACCGTCTAGATCGTAGACCTAAAAGCACGTGCGTGTTGTATTAGAATGTTTAAACGGTGAGAGCGGGAGAGCGAAAGAAAGTATGTGTGGCCTACTCACAGGTGGAAGCAGCCCTCGGAACTCGAGGTACGTCACATTGTCTGCGAGTAACTCTTCCAAGCATCCGTAGAAGTATTCCTCCCACACCGGCCGGTACGTCACCATGGGCTCAAAGCAGATAAACAGTGCCATAAACTTACGCCACACGTCATTGATGTCGCGATGCGCGTTCAGTGGATCTTTCGTGTAGAGCGTGAACATTTGCCGGATTGCGGCATCGTACGCTTCATTTCCCATGGAAGTTCGGATGTCGGCGACCAGTCGCCAGTCTCCATCGACCGATGGTTTGGTGCGCGAGAACTTGTACGCCGGCATCGGATCATCTTCAGCTTGCGGAATGCTTCCACTCTGCCACAGATGTTCGTGGTGGGTCGCTCGTACGATTAGCTCCGTGCTGCCGATGGCCGTATCGTGCGCATGCAGTATGCCACCCTTGGGCATCTTCTGGATCAGCTTAAACAACGGCGATTTGTTGATGCGCTCGAGCATCTCGAAGAAATGGCGTCCCGAGACGAGCTCGTACGGGTTCTCGACACCCTTCGCAAGCTCCTGCTGCTTCAGATGCATCACGTACCGGTTGAGCTTCTCCTCGTCCGCACTGAGCACGAGATCAGCACCAAGGCCACGGTTCTGCTCGCGGTTAAGAAATTCCTCGCGCTGCCGCTGGAACTCATCGTACGCTGGACGCGCCATTCGCGCAGGAAACCTTAGCAGCTGCTGTAGACTGAATTCGATCTTCACGAAGCACACACCGCTTCTTCAGCCAACGTTCGCGATAGTACTGTGTCGTACGGCACCAGAATGACACCAGGAACCCGACCAGAAGTGAGTCTTTAATCGAGCGAAAGGAAGAAGACAATCGCACGCGCGCAAAAAAAAATAATAAACGGAAAAGAGTCAGCGAAAGATAAGTTGGACGCGATCAGAGCCAGATACCGGCACTCGGTGCTAATATGTGGTAGGTCGAGTGGTTCCCATTGAAAACCACCACTACACTCGCGTTCGCACTCAGCTGACGGACGTCACCGTTTCGCAGCCAAACCGTCGCGGCCATAATATGTTGTTGCGGTTGGATTATCAACGCGCGCTCGCAACGAAACCACACCACAATCGCTCGCGACACTTACAAATCGCACACGCACACTATTGTTACTCCTTCATTCACGGTTCGCACTAGTCAGCATGTGCGAATGCAAATAGGAGTGCGAGCTCAAGCTCAAGCACCCGGAGGGGGTGGAACGGGCGAATGGGGTGTTTATTTTGTTATTGTTGTCAAACAAACGGCCAATGTTTGAGGGCCGTGTTCCGCCAGCACCTTTTCCGCTTCACTTCATCTTCGTTCACGCCACCGCATCCGTACTTATCGACGCGCAAGTGCATGAACTCGAATGGGTGAATTAAATATAGAGCAATACCACGTTCGGCTGATGTTTTATATGTTATTATGTTGTGTGCTGTATTTCTTATTTTCTTTTTGTTTTTTGCCTCCCGCTTTTTGCCTGTGTGAATGCGATTGGTTAATGCGAGATAAGGACATAGCGAGAGGTGGCAGAGCGAGTGCTTGTTGTTGATGTTCGAGGTGTTTGTCCGATAGAAATGGTGTGTTTTGAAAGCGAAAGTAATGGCAACCAATCAGATGAACGCTGCCTTTAAAGAGAATGAAATTATAATTATAAATTTTGTAATTTACTACCTATACTTACATCCTTAGGATGTCACTTGCTTTCGCGATTGAAGTACATCTACCGTCTTTTTTACTTAAAACCTGTTTCCTTACCAAGTGACGTTTCACACCTTTCATTACGGAATTTCGCTTATTTTTTAAACAATAAATACATCAATGGCTTAGAATCCTACTAATTTTAAAGCATTATCAAATTATGTTTATTCAAATTGTTCACATTCACACTTGCTTTCGTTTGGTTTTGGCCGTTAACTGTGCAGCCTTGGCATTAATGAAGTTTTCCCACGCCTCGTGGAACATGGTTTCCGCGGCGGACTTTTCCTTTTCGCTCATCAAACTGTAGTGCAGTGAATTGAGGGCCAGTTTTTTCAGCAACCGTAGATCCTGGTGGGCCGACGCAATACCGAGGAAAGCCATGTAGAAATCGTGACTGAGCGGAGCCGCCCGCCAGAACGAGGGATCGTCCGACGACACGACGAGCGGGAAGTCCGATGTGAACAAAACGCTGGCCGGATGGTTCCTGTAGTCGGCCACCAACTTCAGCACCTGGTTCGAGATGGGATTGATTTCGACGCAAATATTACGATGCTTCACCTGGTCCAGTAGCACCGGATGCTTGATCAGGGCGTACCCATGTCCGATACGCTTCGTTCCGAGTAGAATGGCATCAAGCTGGTGGGGGAGGAAAAAAAAACAATGTAAAAACTCGTTACATCGCTGCTCGACTCCACTGAACGCTTAAGAGCATACGTACCAAATTTTCATCCGTCGGCATACCATGCCAATTGGTTTCCCCCGCGTGGAACAGGAAGTTGATGGACTCGGGCATGCTCAGCAGCTGGGGTATAAATTTGTTCAGTGGATAACCCTTATCCTCCTGTCCAACGAGGTCAAATCCAACGACATAATCACCGTACTGGGTATGCAATCTCTCGGCTAGGCTGATATATTGCTCGACCGTTTGGTTGTCCACGAGCCGCAGAGGAGCGTAGATGAACTTTGTGCCGGCGAACCCCGGATTCTCGGCTTTGAACTCCTCCGATATCCGTCGATAGATCGCCACCACGTCCTCCGGTTTGTACGTTTTGCCGTCCAGATCGTAGAGCTACAATTATTGCCGAATCGGATCGAACGTTTTTATTTGTACGAAACGTTGCTCGACTCTCAAGCCGATGGTACGGCGGTGCAATGCGGTAAAAGTGTTTCATTTCGCGAGCTTTTTTTCATTCATACTCGCGCGTCCAATAATGACGGTCAGTGAAGTAATGATGCCGGAAAATGTTTCATATTTCGCACAAAATTGTTTCTTTTTTTTGCCTCACAGGCTTTGATCATGTAGCTCAGGAAGGAAATTAAAAATGAGCTCAAAGTGAGAGAAGAACATCAAAGCGTGTTGGGTCGAGGCGTGATACACGTTCGATGAAATGAGTTGGATATATTGTAATTACATATAAATAATTTATGGCAATCAAGACGAGTATTATGGAAAGCCAAACTTTGATGACGCATAGAGTTTCACTAAAAAAACCAAAAAATTTTCATTATTTGTAACTTATTTGAAATTATTTACAAAAAAATTCATTATTTTTGTAAAAAAAATGTTTCATTATTTGTAAAAAGAGTGTTCAAATATTCTGTTCAACTTCGTTCCGACTTTAAACGAATTCAGTTCCCGAGCCGTTGCTCCACCAGTACTTCCATTTTATACATGTGACATACCATGGCCAATCGCCAGCATCACAACACAATGGGATTCATAAGTTAGTAATGATTTCAGTGATAAGCAGCTGAAATAAGTCCGGACCGTCGTATTACACAACATCCCAGCACATATCCACCTGTCCGTGGTGCGAGCTCCAGCAACGTTGTCACGCAGTTTAGCGACAGAAAAACCCATCAATCACTTGCTGACAGTTAAATAGAGTCCCCAGTGTGTCCCAGTGCCCGTCCCGTGTGACAAAATATCTTTCCTGCTTTCGTAACCATTTCGATGACTTCTTACCGTTGGCAGCAGTCCTCGGAACTCCAGGTACATTACGTTGTCCTCGTAGAACTCGCGCAGCGCCTCCCGGAAGTAATACTCCCAGACGGGTTTGTATGTGACGATGGGATCCAGCGCTATAAACAGCCGGCTGAAGCGGTCCCACACGTCGTTGATGGTACGGTAAGCGTTCAGCGGATCCGCATCGTACAGCGTGAACAGCTGCCGGATCTCCGTATCATACTTGTCGACACCCAGGCGCTTCCGTACGGCGTCGACAGGTTCCCAACCATCATCGGCGGTTGGTTTGGTGCGCGAAAACTTAAACTCGACCCCTTTCTGGAAGTCACCGCGCTGCCAAAGATACGGACGGTAGGTGGCATTCAGGATCACTTCCGTGCTTGCCAGGGCGGTATCGTGGGCGTGCAGCACGCCACCCTTGGGCATCTCGCGGATGAACTGGAACAGCGGTGACGCCGTAATTTGGTCCAGCACCTCGAAGAAGTGACGTGCGGGATAAAAGTTGATCGGATTGATGAAACCGTTCGAAAGCTCGGAAACCTTCAGCTCCATTAGGTAGCTGTTGACGAGGCTTTCGTTCGAGGAGAGTTTGATGTCTTCTCCGAGGGCGAGTTCGGCTTCGGCAGACGCGAGGAGCGCTCGCTGGTGGAAGTATTCGTCGGGCGAGGGACGCGTAGGTCGCTCGATGATCGTGTACCCTTCCGGGGTGGAGAGAAGTGCCAATAAGCTAGCTATCACCAACATTCTAGTAATTGATAGAGAAAACAGGAGAATAATTATCTACGTACGATATGAACGAGTTACGATTTTTAAATTTGATTCCAAAAACACAATCATATAAATTTCACTAATCCACCCTTGACATAGTTTGTTGTCAAACAAAAGTGACTAATAATTTTTCAGATCAATCATTTTAAAAAAGTTTTTAAGTGGTAAAACGAAAACAAGCACTATCTGTTTTCTGAAAATCTGTAAAATTTAAAAATATGATTGCTTCACGGCATATTCACATCTTTTCGCTCCAATCTCTTCTTTGATGTCTCACAATTAATCGCTCCTGCCGTACACAAAGCAAAACGGCACCTGAATTTGTTTGATACGCACGAATCCGTCACTTCTCACTTCCTGCCAGAGCGATTTGGGCTTCGCCAGAGCAACAATAACCGATAGCCTATATTCGATCGCAGGAAATGCGGAAGGTAGCTGCAATTCACCACCAAGGATTTGTTTGTACAGCATCATCCGTTGATTGGGGAAACGGTAGCGACCGCGAAGCATACGTGTGAAAAAAGCAAGCAAAAGGCGATCGATATGCAACACTGTTCGCTGTGCCGCTGAATAGTACAAACACTCACTCACGACCGACCGACCGACCGACCGATTAAGCTACCCTTCGCAGTGGCATACAAAAAAGCCGTTGCAGCATTGTGTTGCCGTTGTCGTTCAAGGCAGAAATTTGTAGCAATCGAATGCAGCCAGACTGCCTCGAGCACGAAATCTGTCAGCGTGCAAAATCACTATGAAATGCCGTCAATCAACGCAAACGACCGGGGGAAGAACGCGAGAATTTTCGCGAAAAGTCACGGAGAACTGGGAGGGTGACTGGGCACGGGGCGAGCCTACGCCGTCAGCGGAGATGGATGGCGTTTTTGTGTCGGCAGTTGGCGGCCAGGAGTTGCGGCGTTCCTTTTTTCCCTCCTAATCGTTGCTCGTTTGTGGATGGCGGAAAAACACTTCACACATACGGACTCACGTACCTGTTCGAACACGTCAATTTCGGTTGTGAGGCAACCATTTTCCGAAACGCAACGCTGGCACCGGTTTGGTTGCCAGAACGACGCCACGACGCGTACCGCTTCGTTCGATTGCACCGTGATCTTTTTGATCTGTTAATCAAGCGCAAACCCTCGGTCCCGTGAGTGGATAGGTCGAAAAGTCAACCGTTTTTATGTTGACCGGCTGGGCCGCGAACGAGCCGACTGCTCGCGCTCAATGATCTGTGGACGACGGCTTCCGCGAATGAACTGCCCGTGACGCGATGAACTGGCCTGTACCGGGGCTGCTGTGGGTTGCGTCGTACGCTCGTAAGCCTATATATGCTGCACGTGTTCGTGTTAGTACCACAATCTGGAGTTCGTTCCCGTCTCGCCCGGTATGGGGATGTCGAAACCATTCGACAGGAGCTATGCCCCTGCTGAAGTGGGAAACCGGGGCAATGGAATGTATCACTATTGAGCTCGTCGTTCATGCATGTCGTCGTGTGAACCTGGGTTTTGGAGATTACCGGGCGAAAAACGAGCGCGCTGCCTATAGCAAGCAAACAGTGTAGTGGTATGGATTGTTTTCAAATTTCTTCAATAATTTGTAAAACCAATATCATTACAGCCTGATAGTTCACCCGTAGTTTTCGCTGAAAACAACTGGCACTTGTTGTATGCGTTAGCAAGAAATGTTTACTTTTCTCACCAATGTATTAAACTTACTGATCGCCATCGCACAAAGCAGCACGCTTTTCCCATAATCAAACATTGGCAATGTATAGAAATAGTGTGCACCTATTGTGTAGAAAGAATAAATATTGCACTTTACAGTGAGCGTTATGTACAGTGCGTTTGCAATCTGTTTGCAATGAAAGGTAAATAATAGCAAATACTTATTTATTAAATATTAATTTGCTTTACGTCTCATTCTTTTCATATTGTTTGATTGTTGGATCCCGGTAGAGCACTAAGTGATCTATTGATCTCTGGATCACTCAGTTAATTTCAACATTCGTTCATAGACGGAACCTTCTGTCGCAACTAAGCCTATACTGTTCTATCCTGTCAATTTTAGCATTTATTTATCTCCTACTTCCTGAAAAGGATTCATTCTAAAGAAAATTTTAAGAGGATCGTACTCGATGACAACAAAGTCGAATAGTTTTTTCACAAATTAGTCCGAGCGTACTCTGGGAAGTGCACAACTGTAAAACCAGATCTCAAATAAATATGCCTAATATTTTTGCACTGATTGTTTTTGTCTTTAGTTGTAGTGACACTGCGTGCAAATTATATTTATTCATGCTCTATTATTACAAATCGGTGAATACAAACACCATTCTCGACGGATAAATAACACAAGCTTAACCGATTAGCGGCACCATAATTGGAAACCGATGCGTGGAAAACCGTCCCTCGAGGCGTAATCCATTACTGATCGCCAGCCTGACATCCGGTCGATCAATTCCACTGTAATTTTCACGCCATTCGTCCTTGGGCGTGCGAACGGCGGTGCATTGATTACTCGTCAGCGATTACACTCCAATTCAAACTCCAGCAACATGCCCCTTGGGATGGGCAAAATTTACATTGTGTCCATCAGGGGCATGATTGAACCGCATTTAAACGACCACACGATTGGCGCACGGATCCGGATGTGCTGAAAGGCTAAAAACGTAACGCAACAAAATGGTACAAACAAAACCGCACCAGCACCGTACTGTGCGCGGATGGGGCGGCTTAATTGATTTAGCGATTTGCTGTGGTTTTATTGATGTTAATTTTGTCAACATGTGGTTTTTGGGTGGGCCTCAGCCGAACGCCCCGCCCCAACGGGCCTTTTAACACTGATCGCAGAGTTTGGTTTTGTTTGTATGTTTCCGAGTGCGCTTTACGCTTCAGAAAGGACAGCATATGTTGCCGACGTCGTCCGGGTGAAAGCACCAGCCGGAAGGGAAGCAGATGACGTTCAGCGTCACGAACGCGTACACGTCCATCTCGGACAGACCGAAGCCGATCATGAAGTGGTCCAACAGGTTGGCGGAAAAGTTCTCCGGCTCGAGGGCGTCCTGGAAGGGCAGCGGAATGAGAAAAGGATATGTGTACAATGTTCCAACGGGTGGGGGCTGGGTGGACATTTACAGGAAATCTAACTACCGCTTAAGCTCGTCCTATGCATGGACGCTATGGGAGGATGTGAGGGAAGCGGAGAGGGAAGCGCTTATGTTTTTAAAATGATATTTTCGATACACGCTGCGCAGCGCTCCTCAGAACGGGCAGCAGATGTTGCCGATGTCGCTCGTGTCGATGCATCCGGACCGGTAGCAGACGATCGAATATCTAATGAACGACGGACCGACGACGGTGACACCGGGTGATGATGCCAATGTCGTGCCGTCGGATTCTTTCAGCAGATTCAGCAGGGTGCTCCGGTGATGGCTTCCGGCACGGGCTGGCTGTCCAGATGAGAGATGATGTGTTTTTAGAACGCAGCCCCGGGAACGTTGCCCCTAAACGGGATGATTGCAGGGGAATGGGGAAAATAGAGCAATCGGGCGTACTTTAATGGAACATGGTTCTTGTGTGCTTTCTCTTTCTCTCTCTCTCTCTCTCTTTTCTTGTATCCTTCTGCATAGGGCATCGACTTCAGTTTAGCTATTTGAAATAGATCTGTAGAGCGACGAGCCGGACATTGGTTCGGGATGCAAAAAGCCTGATTGCTTTCATGTGAAATACTCAGCCCTCTCCGTTGGACGTCCGGACGTTATAAATTATTTTCCAATTCCGAGGGGTATGTTAAATGAAAATCTATATTAATCAACATTTCATACCATCTGGCAGGCCGAGCGAACCGGACCCAGCGGAAGCGATCGAACTATCACCCGGAAGCAAGTAGCTACGAGATGAAACAGTTACGTTTTTCCGTCAACCAAGCTCAAAAGCTCGTGCCAACGAGCCAAGAGAACGTGATGAGGGAATGAAAGAATCACATCATCCGAAAGATTGGCTCGCTATAGGGCAGCTAGGAAATCATTATCGATTCACCCACCGCAGAAGCTTCATCGATTGGTCCTACAGCACCGACCTTGCATACATATTTCGGCCAGCGTGTGGATAAATGTTTCCAAAAGGCGGTGGTTTTTCGGTTGATTGAAGAAACGCAGAGACCTTTGCTGGGTAAAGTGACTCAGAAAAACCTGTTGATGCTGGGTGATATGATGCAAACCGGGGTTTACAATGATGCATGAGTGTAATATAGGCAAGTCTTTGCTTCCGATATACGTGGAAATTCTTTCCCTTTATTCATTCAAAAAGCGAAATCGTTTTGCTTGATTTATTGTACAAAGTGTCCGATTTTAAAGTGTAAAAATATTTTTTTATCTGCACTTATTGGTATTGAAAAAACTATGCATTTCACTTTGCACTGCAAAATTGAATTATAAACTGCCTAGACAATGGGTTTTCTTCCAATATCAAAACAAATATGTTTAGGAAAAAAATCTTTCTAGTGTAAGAATTCTTTTAGAAATACCAGACCGAAGCAACTTTATTTTTCTAAATGTCAATTCCTAGCACCGGTTTCGTGATTGAAATGCTTAAAACTGCTCAGATACGAAAAGATCCTTCCAAAATTAATCCAAAATAATTGGTGCACATTACACGCACAAGTGTTTGCTTATTTCAGGCTCTGATCATGAACAGCAGTACGAGTTTTGCCCGAAGCTCTGCAGCCAAGCGCAGACGCTCGTGCAACGCCGTGTTATATTGCCGATTATTATTGGAATAAGAGCGCCCCGGGGTCGCAATTCTGCTGCATTCTCAACCTTCTAAGACGCTATTAAGTAAGGTTATAAAATGTCTCTCTCACCGCTCTCACTACCGCGTAGCTGGTGCCGCTGGTGCAAGGTATATCGTGACGTTTTACGAGCCTGATCTTAGGCAGCCTAGACAGCGCACCCCGTCGGAAAGGGACCACCCGTTGAAAGACTTGCCGGGCAACTGCAGCAAGACGTTCGCTCGCTCGCTGCTTATAGATTGAGGAAAATTAATTTATATTTAAATTTTCATCTTTGCTTCCAACCCCAACCATGGTGGTGGGCCGGAAAGGGTGCACCGGGAGGTCCTCTAGGTTGATTGTAGCCAGTAGGTTCCCATGAAATCTTTGTGCGCGGATACTCGTGGTACCTTGCACGTGGTGGGTTCTGGTCGTATCGTTTGCACCGGCACAATCGGTGCCATTTTGAGCGGATTAAGAGCGGTGGGGTGGGAAGCCGCTGCGATGGGGCATGAGACCGGTCGGGACCGAACCGCCAAGAAGAAACCGCCATCTGCAAAGGAAAGTTCGGCTCGTTCGCTGAAAGACGCGGCGGAAAGCGTGCGCGCGTAGGAGTTTTATGGCCCATTTTTGGACCCGCCAAACGTAGAAGTAATTCTTCTTTATCAGACTGCTCGAGAGAATTGGTTTTCGTTGGCTTCTTGCACCGACAATACGCCATGCTTCGTGTGTATGAGACCAGCCCGGCTAGCAAAAGGACAGCTTTAATGAACTGTGCAAATTGATTCCGGTGAAACTACTCAAACTTTGCCCAACAACGACAGTTGAGGTTGACTTCACCGTGTCTGGCTGGTCTTGTTGTCAATCCAGACACAACGGCTGCGACAATCGGCTGCCACAGTGGTGCGGTTGGATGTCTAGAACGCGCAAGGAAGTGAGCGAGAATTGGAAGTGCGATGCTAGAATTTATCACAAACTTTCCTCAACCTCGTCGTTTCTCGGTACGGGTTTGGGATTAGTTTTTGGGGAAATTTTGTGCCAATGGAGCTGCTGTTGCTGGGAATGCAGCAAGGTCGTGGTTATATCAGTTAAGAACTTCGATCACGGGTATTTCGATAGCGATTGCTGAAGGGAGTTGACGTTTTCATCGAAATCCTTGAGACTGATATGTTTAATCATTGCCTATTGGAGTTGTTGAATGTTGAAATTGCGGGTCAGATACAAGCATAAAAATATAAGCGTTTAATAAAACCTACTATTTTGAGGTAAGACCGATTTTTTATTATTAACTGTGAACAGTTTTCTCATGCATTGTTTATCAATAAATAACTAAAATCAGGCTGAAGTGATTTGCTGTAGTGCTGCCACTAAACACATACATTAAAAAATCAATATCCTCACAGGGCAGAAAATCTTCTCGGAAAGATCAACACATTCGTTAGCCTATCCCAAGCCATTGTAAAGCCATAATTGAATGGCAAAATGCAGTTCTCTTGTTTCTATTCCTAATTGATGATGGACGACACTTCACACGATCTTCGTTCGAACGTTTACATGCAGTGACTCAAGCCCTTCCAGCTTTCACAGCAGGTAGGCGAAACTAGTGCCGGATAAGCGTCACAAAATGAGTGGCATGAGAAGCAATGATAGACCTAAGGTCGTAGACAAAGCAACCGAAAAGCCATGACATTTGACCGTCTCCGGTGCATATCGGGCTCGGGATGGTTAGAGTTCTAGCAGAATTCCTCGCCCCGAACGAGCAGACCTTTCATCCTTGCCCAATTTGCTTTTAGAACCAGCATTTCCCCAGTCCCTCCTCCCATTACCTGGCTAGGAATGAAAATATTATGACAAGGGAAATGATATGAGAGCCTTGTGACAAGCTGGGAAGCTCGCTGGTTTACGCTGGCATTTCCATCACCGATTCCGGATATCAACTCACCTGGAACGAGATGAACTCAAAGTCCTTCGGAATGCTGCTGGCGTAATGGGGTAGCCGTTCCTCCAGCGCCTTCCCCAGATGGTATTTGATGAAGTTTTCGCGATCTGCAAGTGTGTCATCCGAACGGATTGGATTGGGAATAAAGAGAAACGCGTTTAGTCGTCGACTCGCAGGAGCCGGATAATGATTGATGTCTTGCCAGAAGTCACCGCCAGAGGTGAATCGCTAGCAAGACGACGGTAAAAGCACACAGCACGGCTCTCTAATCAATCTTTGTCGAAGGGCGAGCACTACTCCTCAGTACTTTCGTTGAAGTTGACCTTTTTGTCTGATTGAGAAGTTTGGCAAACTTTATGCAATTAGCAATCTGAAATTTATTCGGACCAATTTCACTGTAGTATTTTCCCGGAAGCAATGCTACCAATCTGCACAGATAATTGATGGAGCGATTTGATTATGATAAATATCATAGTCTAGTTAACTTTTAATTTAATCGAATTTAATAAAACGAAATCACTACAGATTGTCCATGCTTATATGTAATACATTCTTACATTTGGATAATACGCCACCGCATAAGGACACAACATCTTCATGGAAAACCCGAATAACTGTGTCAATTTCATATGAGTCAGGGATAAAAAAACAACATACACAATCTATCCGATCCGATCGATCAAATTTCGCTCCGTCAATAAATCACTCTCCCGCAGCAGCCAGACACGTGAACCAATCATGAATGATAACGAATTCGATTAATAAGCCGGTGATAAAGCTAACCCCGCTCCAAAACAATAGCACGGTGCTCGGGGTGAAATTAAATTATATATATATATATTGAGTGTTTTCTTTTCGAGTAGTGCATCGCTATGGAAGGATACTGAATTTCGCATCGAATTAGTAGCAAAATTAGCCTTCAAAGTTAATTCACAACTATGACTCAAATGAACATTCGAACCATATGAACCATTCTGCAATCATGCAAAATACTTGTAACTGGTTTTATTTTCCAGTTTAGAAATTTTTTATTATGCTGAAAATGCTTCAATAATAACTCATTAATTTTGTTCTGAAAACGAACCAGAAAACTCTACTCTCGAAACAGAACTATTCAAAACGTTCACTAATCAAACTAATCCAACATTATCCGAATGCCTTTTCTAACAACGATCGTACCGTATCAAACACGTTGCATTAATTGCATTCGCCGGCAGCCGCATTGCATGGCACGTATGCTTGGGAAAACGAATTCCAGCATTCGTGTGGAACTTTTGCGGCACGCTGTTTCACAATTAAAACTAATAAAAGCAGTTTGCGAAAGTTTGCCCACCCACCGGACGCTTTCCGCTTCCCGTGCGCCCTTACCTTCCGGTTCGACGGCATCAAAGTAGAGCTGGGCGGGTGTAGAGCGACTCATGGCAACGTTGCGCCGCTGGGCGCTGCTGGCCGCTGTGGCCGCATTTGCGGTGCAAAGTTTCCCCACTAATCCGACGGCAACCAACAAGATACCGGCAATACCCAGCGTGCCGGCGCGTGGGTTCCGCTTGCGACTTGTACGACGATGTGGCTGCAACATTTCTGCGGTCGATTTCAAACACCAAACAGACCCACAATCACACGCATTGGCACAATCACTTTTCAATGCACTCGAGCCGTGCCCGGTGGAGGAGATAATCTTAATCCCTTTTCTCACGCTGGGGTCGATGGGCGTTTAATGGCGGTACTCCTGTTGACGCCTGGCTTCTTCCGGTAAGGGGATGCTTTCTTTCGGACTGGCGATGGGAAAAGTTTCACTAGTTACCCCACCACAAAAGGCAGCTGGTAGGTATTAATTACACACGGGCGCACGGAGGAACTTAAGTTTCTCGGTTCGTAAAAGATGGTTCGATAATTGACACACGCACACACGGTCCGTCGAAACGAGCAACAATCTTCGGAAACTACACTAATTGACTTTTAGTTTCACCGAAACGAGGATGGACAGATACGAGTGGCGCAAGGACACTAGAGTGCGGGAGAAACAGAGAAGGCGAGAGCCAAATCGACACTTGTTGTTTACGGTACACCACGAACCGTTCAATTGAGGCCCTTTGCTGCTTGGAGAGCTGATTAAGAGCTGCTGCTCTCGGGAAAGCGGTAAAGCCTACACCGGATCAAGATAATCGCTCCGATGGCAAGAAGCACCCCGGTAGCACTGTGATATGGAATTTTATGAGTCTCGCTTCGATAGCAAAGCCAAACGTAGGACGCGGGCGGGGTTGGCTTTGTATTGGTCTCCCATAAAATCATTAATTGCTAGCCGTGCTGAGAGACGACGTATGATGTGACTTTTGCGCATCAGTGGAGGGTGGAAGGGAGCGGACCAGGCGGAACACGGGGACAGTAATTAATGATGGGTCACCGAAACCTATCCGATGTTCTAGACTTGTGCATTTGTGTGTGCGAAAATTGGCAGACAAAAAAGAATTCCTCGTATCTAGGATATACCCCCAGCCGGAAGCGACCGTTCGACGTCCTTCGATGGGTTCAAGTGGAACGGTTGATCCGGTCCGGGATCGGATTTTGGTTCAACGCTCAACCACCGCCGCCCCTGCCGAAGGATGGCAACGCTCCTTCTCGATGACGCTGTTTGATTGGTGTCTGATTTATGGAACCCAAGCCCGCCCGAGATATCGATAATGTGTGCAGTTTAATTGGTATTTCGTCAACCGAGTGGGGAGGTGGAACTGGTGTTGATTGTTTCATGGATCGGTGCGATCGGGAAAAGCCGCCGAGAGATTAATGCATGGTCGAGAGCAACGCGTGCGAATAAAGCGCTCTGAAAAGCTCTCGAAGAAAGGTATGTGGGTGAAGGAGGGATTAAGCTGCGAAAAGATTGATTCTTTAAGCGGTTTAATCGGTTGAAGAGCTGTCGTCCCTTAATGAAGTGTACGATTTGGTTCAGATTCGTGAAAATTGGGTTTAAATCCCTGGTTTTATATGTTGGCGTTCAGGTTTGCAGGTCAAATAAAAAATAATCTCTTTTTTTATTTTATCTTTGGCATCCTTTTAACGCTGAGTAAAATTAATTATGTATTGCAAATGAAAACTACATACGCGCTGAGAGCGCTGTTCAACGGAACTTTTTTGAACTAATATCTAGTATGCAACGCGGCGCGCAAATCTTGTACGCAAGCTGAAAGCTTTTCTAGAACATTAGCAGAAGCTCATACGTGCTTGGTTTCGACATAACATTATGTGCTTGGTTCCGAAACCACTAGTAGCAGCCAATAAATTATCATACGGATAGCCTGATACTTTAAATAAATTATTTTAAAAATAAAGCTAACATCAAAGGCTGGCCATTCATCGGATAAGCTAACAAGTTTTTCTAATATTTATACTTTAAAAATCGTATCGAGATATAACAAGTATTCGCCATCTCTCCTGTGTTGATGTTGATAAAGTATTCAGAATACACATTACAATCGTTAAAAATCAATTTCAACACTTAAACCCGAATTCAACGAAACGTTCAAACGTTTAATAGCCTGGAAAGCCTGCCAAATTCGATGAGTTATTGTACTTTAATGATAGGATTTGTATTATTTCTCTCAACTAGTTATTTTATCAAAATCTTTACGATGTTTATTCAACTAAACACTTCAACTTTATTTATTAATTTAATCAATGAAAGACCAGCTGAAAAAGCTTTCTTGCAGCATTTCAACCCGATTACACTGCCCCACCGTAAGGTCAAAGTGGGCATTTATC
>JXXA01001660.1:0-47009 GCA_000956255.1 Anopheles punctulatus | reverse complement strand
AAATCCGTTCACATCCTTATGAGGGACGACGCGGCGAAGGAAAACAAAATAATAACAAAAAAATAACACAATACTCGTCGCAGATGCGTGAGTTTGTATGAGATGCAAACGAAAAGTATGACAGTATGGACTGTGTGAGTAGAGGAGAACGAAATCAACTGTTCCCCATTTCCGCTTGACCAAGACTAGACAGTTGTGTTAATACGTTACATTAATCTTTTGCTTTCCTTCCTCTGGTTAATCTTTTCGATTACATTTATCGTCCCTACATCGTGTCGTAGAGGCTCCTTCCTGCTGGAGGATAAATAACGGTAAATTAGTATCAGTACCACGTATCGTCGCATCATTGCGATGTATCACGGTTTTGTTTGCCTCCTGCTGACCTGCATGCGCCGTTCTGCGCGCAGTTACGTTTTATTTTTGGTACATAAAACCACAATTTCGAAAATATCACTTTCATGTGCCTGTTTCCTTGTCCTAGTTTCCTTTACCGGACCCATCGCAAATTGCATCGGTGGTCAGCCTCATTGTGACAAAGGTACCGCGCGAAAGTGCGGATTCCTGCCATGAAATTCGTAATCAACTTCTTACTTCGCGCACAAAACAAGCCAACAAAAATAATATATTCTAACGATCGAATGCCTTTACCGTCTCCCCATGGCAGACAGATATTCAGGCACAATTATACGATCATATATACGCGATTAATAACTTATCTTGCAAGTAATATAAAAATGGTTAATCTCTTTGACGTTAATAGAGGATTGGAGTTAATAATTATGCACAACTAGCAGCTAAATGAAAATCGCTTTGATTGGACGTAACGCGAAACGAAATGAGTGCATGAGCTAAGGCTAAACGAGCGAGTGTGTGTGTGTTGGTTAGGCGTTTTCCGAATATAAGATTACGACACCACAAAAGGAATAAAAAATCTAAAAAAAACATTCTCGTTGAATTGTCTGGATGAATACACGGAAGAAAATCACCATCATCTGGCGTCTTTGGCTAGTTTCCTAGCCAGCGGTCTTTTCCATCTGTGTGGCGACGAATCCAACGCTGTCCTCGACGCTTCCTACCGTCACGCCATCACTGTTAGATTGCTCGCCGTCACCCCCGTCTTGGAGGTTCGCACCTTGCTGCATGCTACCGTCCTTTGCTGCCTGCTTTTTCATTTCCAGATACAGGTCACCGTTAAAACGATTCTTTTGATCTTCGATATCCTTTGGGAAATAAAATTTAAATCATAATAAAATGGAAACGAAAGATAAAAAGAAACAGATCTCTTTCCCTTCTGGCCACTCTTACCCAAAATTAGTAACAATAAAAAAGCAAACAATGAGAGCAACATGTTTTAGTTCTAAGTGCAAATATAGCCGCTCCTAAATGCACCCATGGAATGGAAGCCGATTTCGTTATTTTAATCACATTTTAGTGCGCTGATTGTATCAACGGTGAGGTAACTTGATCGTTTCTAAGGCATGCTTTCGTAAGGCTGCTTTCCAGCTGCTCCGCACTAGTCGCTGGTCGATTTGTATCGTATCAAAAATCTCCCCGGAACGTTCCTATTAGCAATATTCGATGAGCTTAGGTTAGTGGATGAGGAGTATCGCTGGTTAAGGATGCTGTTAGAGTGATGTTTCGATGGGTAAACAGGTACGTGGTGATGATATTGGTGTTTGGCGTGAAGCAGCATCACTCCGGACGCCATGTCGAAGCTGCTTAACGACAGCGCAGAATTACGCTGAAGGGGATTTCGGGTGAGGTAGTAATTTCTACGGCTGCTGCTAGTACTAATGGCGTTATTGTTTCCATCGTACGAAAGCTGACTGTTACCAGTGGAAGTTATCGCGTGAACGACGGAAGCACTTTCAGCTGAACTGGTTTTAGTATCAGTTTTAACCATTTCCTTCACCTCAGCACCATCACCAGTGTTAGTTGTAGGAATAGTAGTAGTAGCGATGGTATTAGCTCTTCTTACCTTATTTTTTACCAAATAAGGAAGAGTTTCACATATACGCTTCCAGTCTGCAGGCAAATCCCACGAATACGGTGACTTGGAGTAGTAAATCAGCCGTTCATATTCGATTCTTTTCACTGGTAAGAAACACAACAGAATTAGTTTGCGCCCGGCATTCATCCAGCACCCTCAACCAGGGACGTTCTTTAGCTTTTAATCACTCCCCCCCCACCTCCTGCTTACCCTGGTTTGAATCCGCCTTGACGGCCACGGCAGCAGCCTCCTTCAGCCCATCGCCCGCGCTATCCTTGCGCGAAAAATGGCTTCGACGAGACCGGCTCAGACCATTGTTGTTGCTGCTGCTGCTGTTGGCTGAGGCTAGGTTACTGCCGCTGGCATTGGTGATGAGTTCGTTCGGCTTGTAGCCTCCGGCACCGGCCTCAACGATAAACACTTCATCGTCCATATCGATGCTGTTGGCTACCTCGCCCACGGCGGCACCCATATTGTTCAACCCGACGCCACTGTCCACGAACGGGGTGCCGGTGATCAGCGAATGCTGGCCAGGCATGGCACCGACCGGCGAGGACAGCGAGTTGGGCAGATCAAAGCTCGAGCACATGTCCACCGAGGCGAGAAATTCGTTGCTGCTGAAGTAATCGTCCAGCACCAGTTTGGCAACCTGCAAGATGGGATAGATGTGTTAAACGAATATTGATGCTTCTCAAACAGCTCAATCCCGGTCACTATACCTTCACCAGTTCCAAACAGTCGCCAGTGATTTTCAGATTGTGTTGCCCCACGTTCACCGTGTACTTGTACTCGCCCAGCGACGCATCGTTGGTGGAGAAGCTGTGCAGCAACAGGCCACCGTTGCCGGTGCTGTTTCGCTGACCACTGTTCTGCGAGCCGTTCCGGGTTAGCTTCGGGTGCGTGTAGGACGGTGGCGTTTGTGCGTAGCCACTGAGATTCAGGCTAAGCGGACCGCCCGTGGCCGATGCCGCCACGGATTGTGCACCCGACATGAAGGGCCCTCCGTTGTTGGCCGCCATCTCGGCCATGGCATTACGCGCCGCTGCATTCGATCCTGACTCCTTTCTCGGAACCGTTTCATCCGAAGCGGATGACGCTAGAGAACTGCAGGATCCATCCTGGGAATTGTCCAAACGCACCGGTGACGCGTTGCGGCGAATGGTGTCTTCAATCAACTGCTTTGCGTAGCTGAATTAGCGGGAGAAAACAAAATGTAATCCAATAGCTGATCGAGCATACATCCCACCGAACTTACTTGATCTTTTCCTCATTGGGACCTGTGATTTGCACCAGTCTTTCCTTCGCACCGGTTGCGACTGAAACGGTCACTCAACAAGAATAAAATTAGTACTGGGCTTCGTTGCCATGGGAGATACACAGCAACACGAAAAAAAGAAGCGGCGAGATTATAAACACGGAAAGCTTTAGAGCAGGCGTGCTTTTATAATGTTTATTACAAGTGACAGTTGAAGATGAACTCTTGGTTAAAAAAAAAATGCGCTTCTCACAGAAGGATTTGATGTTAATTGTGGAATCTTGGTTCAGTGGCTAACAATAGTAAATACATATAAAACCAAACCATTAGCAAGTTAAATGATAATGCGCATACACACTCACATATATAAACACACATCAAATGCAATGTACACTCGGAGCAGTTGTTGTTGGTGGGTGAAAGAAAATGGTGGCGGTTTTTAGCATGTTTCTTAAGGGTGCAACTGGCGTTCAAACTGCACTACGTGCAACTGCCGTAGTTCAGAACGGTGGGTAAGAGTGCGGTATGTGTTGTTAGGTTTTGCGGTAAAGGCCTTGGTTTGGTGTTTACCTCTTTGGAACGAAATAACAGTTTCCGACAGTTCTTCAATCATATGAACTCTACGTCCCTTGATTCCCATTACTACGCAACGGAACGGATGGTTGTAGTGTCCGTGCCGGAATAAACGGAATAAACGAACAAACGAAGTCATTGGCAAGTGGTGGAAGGTTCAACGTGTCTCTTCTCTTTCTCTCTTTCGACTCATAACTTACCTTTTCCCGAATCAGCATTGCGAATGACAATCTCGTCCTTGCAGTACGTTTTGCCGGGTATTTTCGTTGGCTTGGGGAACTTGCCCGAGGTGCGTATCAGCTCACCCGGTCCAAGCGCGGGCACAGCCTGACCCATGGGCGGGGAGGATCCCAGCAGGTTCGGATCGGCCAAAATGTCGGGCTTATAATAGAGATTACAAAAAAAAAAATTAATCATATACCGCGAATTTGTACTTTAAGTCACCATCTTACTTACCTCCACATTTGTAGCCTTGTGTTTGTAGTAGGTGTTAGCACCATCAGAAACCTGCCAGGATTTGGCGCGCAGCTCTATTAACTGTAATAGATTCAATCGCGTCATGATATTCAGCCGTTCGTCCTGTGACGCATTGCGAAAAATGACCAGCGCCCGGTCGAGCGTATCCTTCGACACGTTCTCCAGCTGCGGTCCGTGCAGTCGCAAATTTGCCAGCAGAGCATTTACACCATCCGCATTGTTGAGACCGTTGGCGAGACTGCTGGCCACACTCTCCGTCAGCGTGATGAGCTCCTCCACTGCGTTGAAAGACGATTCATCATTAAACGATCAGTTCGCTCGTTTGATCCTACGCGACAGGGCGGCTCTTACCTGATTGGACCTCATAGACGGGCAGATGGACGTGCGATTGCTTTAGAGTTGATTTGAGTGGACGAGGCGGTTCTAGGTTCTTCACGGCGCGGCCCATCTGCGACATGTTGGTGCGGCGATTGAGCTGCTCGTGCACGTGAAAACGGACTGGAACTGTCCGCAAATTGCTTACCGAACGCACTGAACCGTGTGCGAAGGAGAGTACTCGCGGCAACTTCGCGCGAAGTTGCTATCGATTTTCCACCTCTCCTCCAATCGTCGCCTTGCTGCTGCTTGTACGGACGCGCGCGTGTTACGAAAAAAAAACGGAAAGCACGTTTCGAAAGTACACGGCGGGTGCCTGCTTGGATGCGACGACACGGCTCTAAATAAATGGTAACGCAATTTCCTTCGGGGGTTAACTTTTCTCGTTTACACCTCCCACGAGCGCGTAGCGGACAGAAAATAAAAACGTATAAAGGAAAGATAAAACTACCACACGTCCGGTGGTGTGTGCGTTGAGTGGAATATTATGGTCGAACAAAACAAAAATATAAACGACGAATTGATCGCTGCTGCTTGCCCTCCTCCCCTGCAACGAAAAGAAAACGGTCGATAAATACATACATATGCTTTGCCTACGCTGGTCTGTCGTTTGTGCGGAACTAAATCTAATAAGTGAGCCTTCCACTCCATGGCTCAGCCAGTAATCAGTCACGAGGGCTTCTTACTACGTTCTAGGGATTCTGTATTCCTTCGCCAACAAAAATATCTTTTGAAATTTTACACAATGTACACAATGTTCAAATGCCCAATGAGCCATTTTCGCTACGATGGTCGAACATCGCACGAAACGATTTTTTCTCACATTGGAGTATTTATGATTGCTAAACACATTTCGATCATTAATATTCACGGATGCACCCCATCGTCGTGTGCAAGAGCGCGCTGGCTGCTGTGGTTGAAAAATATATTTTTGTACACACATGCACATTACGTTAATTGTCAAAACTGCTGACGACAGCGAAAACAAGCAGGACACCTTTTGATCTCCGACCACTGCCCTGTTGCTGACAAATGCTTTCTAATCACACGCGGAATTAACGAAAGTCTCTGATTTCAGTCGCCAATGCAACGACGATGCGCCACGCGAGGGAAAACGTTTCACAAATTCCAGATCTTCTAAACTGATCGTCTTTCGCACATTCTTCACTCCTCCTCCACCGACCGACCGACCGACCGATGATCTTTTGTGTTGCCACCAGCAGACAAGATCGTGCTCGTGCAACCTGTTTCGAAGCTTTGTTTGATGACTCTTCACGCAGATCGGCTCGATTTACGATGCATTTCCACTTTCTGCGTGCCAGATTTTCTTATTTTGCTAATAATTACGCATTTTTCCCACACGATCCGTACCTTTTCGTTCCCGAAACACTTTCCAAACCCGAACAGTGGTAGAAACTCGGAAACTGTCACAGTAGCTGTCAGTGCGCATCGGCCAGACAATTCCGCTTTAACCCTATTGCTGATAACAAAGATTACGTTTGGAACTGATTTCAAAAATGAATTACTTTGCAAAGGATTTGTTCAATTAAATCTTGGGAACTAAAATAAATTAATCGTTCTTGTTACACTCATGATTCTGATACTGATCCCTTCGATCCGATATAACTTTCAGAATGAAATATAGACAAAATGGTCTTGCCCAACAGATTCTGTTCCATAATCCCATCTAGACCGTTTTCCTCGAATAGTTTAAGCCTGAAAGAGAGCATATAGAAAATCTTTGTGCACTGAATGACGGTTGATATGCGGATGATACCCGGAATATGGTGGAATTCTTTCTTTGCCCTTTAAAACTCAGCACTACAACAATGCTCACTGCTGCACTTCTAACAAATATATTTGACCTGAAACAAATTCACTTAATTTACACGTGTAATTCACTTGCTTCACATTCAATAATGACTCGATGGTAGTATTTTTTTAAAAAAGAATCAACCAAATGTGCTATTGCCTAGTGTTCGTTTTTTGAAACTCTGCAACCTCCGTTCGTTCAGCCTTTGTTCAGCGATCGACCGATTTTGTTTGGTGTAGACATGTTACGCATCTCGATTCTGCAAATAGTTATTGATACGGTAAGGTGAGACTGATAAGCTACTTGCTCTTGGCTAGTGTAGGGTAATATTTACCTAATGTCCTGAGGTAAGCTGGAAGTGTCGAGCTTGTACTCCAAAACTTTTATGATGGCCAAAGTGCACAGGCTTGGTTGAAAATCAAGCACGTGTGTGTCGCTGTAGTCGAATGATGAAGGGTCAGCGTTTATCGTTGGGCTGATTGGGGGGATTCAAAAGAGCACACGTTAGTACGTCTTATTCACTGGTAAGAATAAATTAATGTAACATACCACGTGCCACCGAACAGATACATTCGTTTGCCAATTACCAAGCAGGACTGTCGTCGTCGAGCGCGTGGTGCCTGGCCTAGTGGCGTTACCAGACGCCAAACATTTTGCTCAGGATCGAAACAGTAGAGATCATTGAAATGTTTGTCTAGATTGCCGTTGTATCCCGCAAAGATGTATATTTTGTTGTTATAGGTAACTGAAAAGGACGTGGAAAGGTGGTGTAAAACATATCTAGTAGCGCTATAGGAAAATGAGTTCCTTACATGCAGAATGACTCCTACGCCCGACCGGAATTTCACCCGTTGTTTTAGGTGTGTGCCAGCGATCCGTTCTCAGGTCCAGATACTTAATGTTTGGACAGTAGATTTCCTCCTGCGAGTGATATGGTGCCACGGCGTCACTTCGTCCTCCAAACACGTACATCCGATGGTTTACGATGGTGGCGGAGTGAAAATCTCGGTAAGAAGGTGGTTCCCCGTCCGTGTTCACGTACGTCCACTGCATCGTGCGCAGATCGAGGTAGTAAACGTCGCACGAGAATTTATCCACACTTTCCTCGAAGCCTCCGAAAATGTACATGCGCTCGCCGTAGATACATGCCGAGTGGCCATCTCGTGCCCCCGGAACCGTGCCAGTAACCGACGGTTTGGACCACTTGCGTGTTCGCGTATCAAAACAGAAGAGTATGTCACAGACGATCTCATCGTTGCGCCCACCCCACAGGTATACGTTTTGTTCGAATGTGACCGCCGTATGACCGTAGCGCTGGAACGGTACCTCCGGGTACTTGCACGGAACTCCGTTTTCGTCCTCCGCTGCTGGGATGGGGGACCAGCGCATGTTGTGCGTGTTGAGAACGTGTACATCTATTGCGCTGTGCGAATGGTAATCCTCGCCTGTGCAGTATCCGCCGAAGGAGTAGATAAAATCACCCACCGCCACCGAGGCATGATTAACGCGTCGTGGGCCACCGTCTAGGTTAACGATCCAGTGCATTTTGGACGACTAACTTTCAGCTCTTAATTTTGAGCACAGTAATACACGAAAGAAACACTAGCGCATCAATCTTATTATGCAAAACATGGCCGACTCGGGAAAGATGTAATCTTTCTGCTAAAAACTACCACGAACACAACAATACCCGTCCGACAGCAATATGCACCAAGCGTGGAGTAGTTGGGACAAGTAAAGTGATCAATAAGTACACAATTAATTGCGATAGTAGTACGCAATTTCCGAGTTTCACTTGTTTTGCATGTGCAGATTTTTCTCCCTCTTCTTCTTGCTCTTATTGGGAGGAAGATTTTATTCACGGATCACGGAATGATTTGGCCGGCAGCGAACAGAATTCAGGGCACCGCTTCAGTTTCGTAAGGGTTAAGTTATGGCTTTTGATACAATTTTCACAACTTTTACGTGATTTAATCGAAACTGATTAGATGATTTGCCAAATAACAAACACCAAAACAAGAGATTTTCTGACAGCTTAGAAAATTCACAATGGAAATTACAATCAAACATATGTTAACACTTTATAAAACAAATTTAAAAGAAACTAAGTTTAAATGAAAGGAAATTTCTGAAGTAAAATACGCAATCCATGTTTTGAGTTGAATAGATTTTTAAAAATGGGAAACAACAAATGTGAAATAGGAAAACATATTTAACTGCCATTGTGCATCGCTTTGAACGAACAGTTTAATACTTATGGTTTAGTTCTGAAACTGAGATTGAAGCAATTGTATGTTTACAAAATTTGGAACGAGCTTACGAAAGCGTACTAGAGTAAGACTTTGGACGTTGCTATTCAGTTAACCACGATAGCTGTTTCGTGCATCTATTTTTTATGATTCAATAAACGAATATTACCATTAGCCGATGGCCATTTAAACCTGGTACGAGCTGTCCCCCTGAATGTATGCACGTTATCCACAAGTGCATTGCAAACGGATACCTGTTTTCGGTTGGGAAATCCCAGAATGATTGTTGAATAATGCTTCTTTTTACTTGTTTAATATGCGGCCAGCATACCCCGCGAGCAATATAATGATTTTGTTTTTGAATAGAACTTTTAGTATCGATTGGGTAGCCGTACTTCTCGAATTTGAGCAAAATTTCCGTTCCAGTTGCAAACAACTATATAACATTACACGTCATACGGTTCCACGAACTGCACTACCGCAGCCAACCTCTTACGCTCTGTTGATCTTCTGTCTGATCTGCTCCGTGCAGCTTCCACGATCGCCGCGTCTCTCTCTCGCTTGCGCGTCATCATACGCGCGAACCTTAAGCACGTGCTTTTGGCGCGCATGAATCACGAATTTATGAATGAAACGCGTATTTCGCGTCGATGGCTAGCGTCTTCGGGGTCTCCGAGGTTTAATCACCCACCGGTCGGTACGGCAGGCGCTAACGGAAAAATTTCACAGCACGTCACTCTTGCCCCGATCGTTGGAAGATCAAGTGTGATCGAGTTTTCGTATGTGGTAGCCGGGTTTAGCGTATCAACAAAATGCTTAAGTGAAGTGCTCTTGTGAGGGAGAAGGATACATTGTGCGTTCGTGTATGCTTGTGTTTTATAGCACCGGTGCAACGCTCCATAAGCAAATGGAACATAATAAAGCGAGCGGCAAGGAAAAATGCAACGAGATGAGGAGGGGTTTGCTGCAAAAGGTGCTACAGAGCGTGATTCAACGACGGACAGTGAGAGTGACGATGAGTGCGAACAAATCTATGTGCCAAATAATCCAAACGAGTGGACGGCGGAGCACGTGACCGCATGGGTTTCGTGGGTATCGAAAAGTTTCGACATCTTCCCACCGCTAGAGCCGGCGCGCTTTCCGGCGACGGGTCAGGAGCTAGTGCAGTTTACGAAGGCCGACTTTTGGGTGTGTGCGGGCAGCAAGGCGGGTGGCGACACGCTTGCGAAACACTTTGCCCATCACATACGCGTTGGTACCGGCGGGACGGTCGACCAGCAGCTAGAAAACGCCATCGATCCAGGTAGGAGAAAATAGCCATTTCCGATAAACACAAGTGGCCGATATCGGAAGGACCTAATCTATTAACTGTTACCACTTTCTTTTAACACCCTTTGGCCGCCCCGGGTGGAGGGTTCTATCGTCTAATCTTGATAAATGATCCACGTCCACCCACGCCTTCCACCCTTTGGACGCCTTTCGGCTAAAATAATTTCCCCGTCTTGGCTGATAACAGTGGCCAAAGAAGGTGTGATAAGTTGTTATTTTTTGCCACCCTCTCACAGTGGGAACGCGCGCATGGTGGATACGGATGAAGACTTCACACGAAGCAGGGATCGTTTATCTGATTCGACTCTAATTAAGCGCAACCTCTTGACGGACTTTCGCAAATAAAACAAACATTTGCACCCATTGCCGAAAGAGTTTCCACCAACATTTTGCGGTAAACGAGCCGCAAAACCGAGAAAACCATCCACTACGATAGTCATTCATAACTCGAGCCAGCTTGAATCCTGGCCAGATTGATGCTGCATTATGTTAATTTAAACAATAAAGTAACCTCTTAAGCCTGCGACGACATTTATATCAATTTATATCGAGACCGGGCGCAGCGGGAGACACACGACACAGGACGAACCGTGCACAGGAAGGAAGTGTTTACTTCGCCATGTAAGGCGAACAGTTCCGCTTCCGCCCCGAGCAAAGCGACGATTTTAAATCCCTCTGAATAAATTACCCATAGAACAAACCGCAGGAGTCTAAAGTTATTGAATTTTTATAAATGTGAACTCTCGCCACTCGCCGCTCGCCACTCGAAGGCTCCGGCGAGCTCCGGTGTCCTCCGGGGGCGGGACTTTCTTTTTCGCTTTCACCTACGCGCTGCTGATACGATCTAAATTTCTTCCTACAACCGAGCTTAACCTCGCTCGCCCTGCCGCCTAATGGTCGTCCCGGCCGAGGGGTTAGAGCAAGCCGGCTGGGGGTGAGCGCCGGTACGAAATCCTTCCGGATCTTCTCCTTTGTTGACTCAAGGATCAACATCTCGTGTGGTGGCTCGTTTCGTGCGGTGCCAGTTGATTCGTCCAAACACCAAACAAACAAAAGGACCTCCCCGTCGGAGCGCAAGGAGTAACTTTGCCGCAAGAAAGGCGCACGTCTCGGATGCCCGGGTTCGGGTTCGGGTTGCGGAAAATGGCACTCAGGCGTGTCAGTGTCGCGTAAACAATTGTCGTGGACGGAAGCGCCGTACGCGCTCCATCGCGTGTTTTGATCCGGTGGCGTCCATTGCAACGGACCTCGCGTACCTTCGATGGCTAGTGTTGACCATGCTGCCGTCGGTGCCGCTTTCGAACGTTCAGCTATGTGGCGATTTTCCGGAGGCTTCCCGTCCGTGCGCATGTACCCACACACCGCCCCCGGCCAGTATTACGGGCATCATTCGCATCACCATCACCATCATCCCCACGGTCTTCATCCTGCGGCGGGCCCCACGCACCATCGAGCCGGATTGCCACTTCTTTGCGGCGGTAAAGAAACCCTGACTCACTTAAGCGCCTCCCGCAGATTGTGAATCATGTTAAGCCATGAAAGAGAACGCTTCGATCGCCGACAAAACGGCTTTCAATGTGCCTTATGCTATTGTCGTTTGGTACCGAATCATGATGACGTGTTTTATTTTCTACGGAAAGTGTTGTTGTTTCTTATGTTTTTTTTTATGGTGGAAGAATTCGGAACATTTTCGGCATTTCGGCGCCAAAATTAAGATAGTGGGATGTAGTAGGAATGTACCGACGACAGGACGCGTCGAAAAACGAATAATTATTCACTACCAGGTGGTCCAGCTAGCTGGGCGTGCGAATCTTCTCTGCGGCTCGTTTGTGTCAATATTTGTACCTCGTGTTTTCTACTCATGTGTTGGTGTGGAATGTGACAGGCTTCCGGTTTCTCATTCGGTGTATTTTCGGTGTTTTTTTTTATTTGTTTTTTTTTTTATAATTTTGTATTCATTCGGTGTAAAAAAAATACAAAATTATGAGCAGAGCAGAGTTTTAAAGACTTGTGTTTATGTCCTTTCAGAGCCCTACCAGTTGCTTAATGCCGCTTCGCACAGGCTAGTATCACAAGGTAATGTTACTAATGTTACTATATTATTAACCCCTGACGTTTTGTGTAGCATATTAATATCGCAAGACAACTTGCATTTAATTGAATGAAGTAAACATTATAATGAACGATTTTTTTTTCACGATGCCCAATTAAAAGAGGCAAAAAGCCACCAACAAAACAAGCATTAACGAGTTATTTATAGGAAACATTAAACGGGTCGGATTGAGTCAAGGGTGCCCAGTGCAGGCTTATTCGCCAGTTTAATCACTAATAGGAATGACCAAGCTATGACTCAATGGTTTTATTTGATTATACGCATTTGATTATAACAACAATATGGAACCGCAAATATATTCGCACTATACAAATGTAACAATGTTACACCATTTTGTATTATAAAAATTAAAAGTTGTCCGACGAATAAGTGCGATTTATATATTTGTAACAAATCTTATGCTTAAACAGCAAAAACGATGCATGTTTGTTGAAATCGAAAGGAAAAAACGTGCGGCAAATTTGCCGACGGTGTTTTAGATTTTCGGTTATTTTTTATAGCTCGCATTTCTGTGCAAAGACAAAATGTTAAAAGGCCACACGTGGAATTTGGGCAGTTAAGACAGCCTTTAACCACATTCTTCTATTTATGTTCAACTGCAAAATGTTTAACCTCTTTTTTGGTGATTGCTTTTCTCATTTCTGCTCAGTGACCCGGTGAAAATAGTGCACAAATCTATAGAAACATCTTGTAATGCAAAAATATTTCAGGCCAACTGGAGGTTTACTGCAATAATTTTGCATTGTTGTTTGAGAGACTTTTTATCAAAATGAAAATAATGAATTTGTTTTCATGTAATATTTTAAAGTAAAACAGTGTTGAAAAATAAAATATATCTCAGCTATGTGGGACAATTCGTGCTAACATTGCGAAAAACGAGTAATGATACAAATATGATTATGATAGCAGTATTTCTTTAAATACCACGTCCGGAAAATGACATGTTTCCCATTTCTCTTTCCCAAAAGGAGGCCAAATACAATTGTGGCAGTTTCTGCTAGAACTGCTTGCCGATTCGTCCAACACCCCCTGCATATCCTGGGAGGGAACGAACGGTAATTATGCCCACCCGCTTGCCACGCGTCCAAACGCGCGCGACTCAAACCCAATCGAATGTTTGCCTCCGCAGGTGAATTCAAGCTCTCCGATCCGGACGAAGTCGCCCGGCGCTGGGGCGAACGGAAAGCCAAACCGAACATGAACTACGACAAACTCAGCCGAGCGCTCAGGTAAGGATGGAAAGTGAACCGGAAAGTGGGCTGTGGAAAAGCGTTACGCGCGTTCTCTTTTGTGCCGGCGGTTTAGCGGAGGTTTCTGCTTTGCACACTCGCCAAAAAAAAACACACAAACACACATACACACACATACAGAGGAAGAGCCTGCTGGCATGTCAGGAATGCCGCGGAGTCCGTGAATCATCGCACAAAAATGAGAGCTCCGTGCGTGTGGTAGCGTGGGAATCGCGCTCAACGGTGGTGCTCTATTTCATGTTGCGATTTGTTGTTGTTGCTTCCTTCACAGATACTACTATGATAAGAACATTATGACAAAGGTGCAAGGTAAGCGGTATACGTACAAGTTTGATTTCCACGGCCTGATGGCGGCCTGTCAAGCTCAGGCGCAACTCACTGATAGCGCGAGCAGCGCGTCCATTCTGTCCGGTGGAGCTGGTTCCTACGATTCCAGTCCGGCCTCCACGACGTCCTCGATGCAATCGCCGGCTAACTCTAGCCCAACGCAACTGCACTACACCACCACCACCACCACCATCACCACCGCCACCGCCACCGCCAGCACCAGCACCAGCACCATCGCCACAACGACCAGCCAACCGCCGCCAGCGGTAGGATCTACTTCACCGACGGCATCCAAGTGTGCGCTGGCGAGCAGCAGCAGCAACAGCAGCGCCTGGTTTCCATACACCTCCACGTACACGAACCTACTCGTACCGACGGGTCATCCTACCTCAGCCAGCGCATCCGGAATCGCATCGTCGCTGCAGCCCAGGAACCCAGTTCCTTCCTGCAACCCTGCCCCTGCAACCCTGCATCCCCCATCCGCATCCAGCTCGCCCGATTCGAACAGCTACACCGTCTCCGCGCATCATCGCTAGCGTTTAATTTAGTTTTAATGTCTAAGGACTAATGTCCTCACAGAAGCTATACGACGATATTACCGACCAATGTGGTTGGGATGTTTCGATGCATATTTTTTTTACATAGCAAATATATGGCTAAATACGTTGCAAGTGAAGTGTATCGCGTGCGGATCAAACTATTGCTCCTTCTTCCCGTGCCGAAAACAAATCGCTTCGTCCTGGATATTACAGACCGTTCCGTCTTCCGGGAGTGTGCGATGAGTTGCAGAAACGACGAAAACACAACGAGGACGAAACAAAAAAAAATCACGCATAACATAATAATCGCCACCCCCTGCTAAAACATCAAAGCACGGCTTGTTGTGACGGCGGGCTAATCAAATCGGTTCAACCGAACCAACAGCGGGACAAGTGCCCCACACGTTCCACGCGCCTAAATGGCCCTAATAGCGGGAAGCGCGACACACTTCACCTTTCTCCCCCTGCCCTCCTTCCCCCCCCGCACAACAACGGCTAAAGGTCAGAGTCAGTGCAACCACGCCACGGATGTTGTGTGATCGACACCACTGGCGATTAATCCCACGCTTCCTTTCCCTGCGTGTCTGTGTGTGTGTGTGTGGGTGTGTGTATGTGTGTTCGTGTGTGTTGGTATTCAAACTAGACCCTTCGGTCTCCCGTTCTAGGCGAGGTGGTATGTTCCGAAAATAAGCTTCAAGCACCGTAAATCAATTGCTCCCGGGAATTGAAAAGGAGCTCAAATCAGCCGAACCCAGTGCAAATGGGTTCGTGGCGTGGCCGCACAATGGCTCACCGAGCAGTACATGGATCTAATTGCTACAAACAGCCTTTTGAGGATTAGATTGCAGCGGGCCCGTTTCGAGCAAGGCGAGGGATAGCCGCTGTCTCCGGGTACGGGCCCGAGCCCGGGCCCGGGCATCAGAAATCAACGTCCAATCGCGGCCAAGTGGACCAAAACACGCCAACACACGGTCTCTTGGCAAGATATGCTGCCAACTGCAGTCGAGTGTGCGAGCGGCTCTTTTATCAACGCGCTGCGTGGTCTGTGAATTGTGTGTTATGTGATTTTAATGCTGAATGGTGGCATAAAAACATCCTCCGACCGTGGCCGGAGATCAGTTGCTCCCCAGTGTCCGGCCGAGTCGTGCGGTCGTCCAGTGCCCTAGCCGCCAGTTGCGGTCGACTGTGTGCATTCAGCTTCACTGTATGGTGTGATAACACTATTAATAGTTGAGTTGTGTTGTGATAAGCGAACTGAAATATTGTGGCCTGCACAGCGGCACCACTCCCAGCACCCGGCTCCATCTTGGCCCGGTTTTGGCCCCGTGCTAGTTGAAAAGAAATAAAAAAATGGCGAACAAAGTGCGACAGTGTTTGTGCGCGGGAATATTTGTTCTTGCCGCTTGCGTTCTGGGTCAGGTTGGCGCTCAAAGTGGTAAGTAGCTGCATCAGAGCTTTCCTCCTTGGAATTATGAGGAAATTCTTATTGCGTTCAGTGACAGTTTCCTTGTAATGCATCGATCTCAGATCTAAACAAACAAAAGATTGTTGGAAAAAATATAATTAAAAATATTACAAAACTCCGGGCCAACAAACTTAATGAAACGTTCTTTGTAAAAAAGGAAACGTTCTTCTTCACGCTTCTTCAACTCAAGCATGCAAATCACCGAAATCCTAACTCAATTGTAGCTGCCCAAATCTGTTTGGCCCAAAAGCATGCCATGAGATTGTGAGCGCAAGTAGCCATCCCACATTGTTAGCGCAAGAAAAGAGCAGGCGGATAATGGTTGCTTGCTTTAAGTGGATGAAATTGATACCGAAATCATAAGTCACCCAAACGCGCGGACACACGGCGTCCGGGGCGTTGCAGTTTTTTTTTATCCATTAATCCTGGGCTCAATTGGAGGGTTTAAATAGAAATATTGCCGCCGGTATCCCGATCGCTTCAATTGCATGATTTGACGCCGGTCGCAAATGAACATGAAGGTCAGACGATTAAAAGCGGTACGATTGGGGTCTCATTTCAGAAAGAGTGACTGCGTGGACCCCTACGTGGGCCGATACCCTTAAAAAGGACCTACTCAGAGGCTATGATGCATCGATTCGCCCCTCCCAGCACTACAACGTGACAACGGTGGAGACGGGGTAGGTGGAGCTGGTGTGAGGGAATGGGTTTCTGTTTGCAGATCCTTGGCTAGCTTAACCGTTTGTATGATTCTCCCAACAGCATCACTATAACGCACGTCGAGATTAACGAAATCAAATCAACGCTGTCGGTGTATGGATGGATGAAGTTTGTAAGTATCGTAGCGGGTTTGTACGGAGGTTGTGTGAAAACATGGAAAAATTCTATCGTTTCTGCTATCGATTGTATGGTGCCAAAGTTCAAATTTACACCCGACCACGTGTAAGTCAATGAGGTTTTTGTTTTTGTCTCCTAAGCATGATGTTGCTCGTTCTGGTTGGGGCACGATGACCGAGCATGGTTGCACGATAGCATCAACACGCATCTCAACTGCATCCAACGTTGGGCTAATCTCGTTCACGTTTTGCGCGTTTGCAGCGATGGATCGACATCCGCTTAGCCTGGGAGCCACAGTTGCAGCAAAATGTGACGAAATTGTTTCTAAACCAATCGTCCATCTGGCACCCAGCGCAGGAGGAAACGAACGCGCTAGTTCAGCTAACGCACGACGGGACGCTCGAGTACACCAGTGCCATGCAAAAACAAACGAAGTGTGCCATACAGTGGCGACATTGGCCCTTCGATACGCAACATTGCCGGATGCCGTTTGCCCCGTGGATCGAGCAGGACGACCTCGAGATTCACGTGACGTTGCAGAAGGTACGGAACGGATTGGTGGCAGTGAAAACATTGATCGAAATCCCTTGTCCAAACGTGTATCCTCCACAGAACGATGTTATCCAAGGTACGATGTGGAGGGTGATGAATATATCGCTCGAAACACACGCAAGCGTGGACGTTAAAGAAACCGCGGAACATCGTGGGACTCACCTCCGGTTTGTGCTGAAACGTAACAGTGATATATTCACCAGCACGATCATTGCTCCGGCGTGTGTGCTGATCACGATGAACCTGATCAGCTTCTGGTTACCTCCCAACTGTGCGGAGAAGCTCGTTTTGAACGCAATCAACGTGTTCGTAACGTCCATGTTTCTAATACACTTCAACGAGTACATCTCCTACTACACCAGCAGTACGCCAGCAGTCGGTAAGTGCAAAGAGACTAGACCGCGGGAGGGAGGATTTTACTAGTTTCAGCATTTTCAAATTTTTGTTTGTTTTCTCACAACAACAGTGGAATTTTACAGCGCAAGCCTGTACCTTTCGGGATTTAGCTTGCTCTTAACAATTGTACTGGAAAATTTCGTAAAGTCTCGATCGCAAAAGGCACTGCCCGACGTTCTGAAGAAGCTCATCTCGTTGAAAGTGATAGCTAGCGTTACAGCGATTGATGTCAGCGTTGCTGTAAGGATACTGTGATGGGGTCACTGCTAGCATATATTAATGCTGTTATGCTTTCAGAACAACGATGATGAAATGCGTGGAGTGTTGGAGGATGCTGAAGAGTCTAGCAGCAAACTGGACGTGATGCAAAGCATGCGAAAAAATAGCAGCGAGACACAGAAAGACTGGCTGATTTTCGCTACTCTCCTGGAGCGCATCGCATGTGTACTATACCTAATTATTGTTTGCTATCTTGTTAGCTAAATGTTTCTAACGCAATGTCCAGCAATAGAAACCGTTGAATAAAAAGTACTTACACTGAACAAAACTGTCACCGCCGTTCATTATGTCTTCAGCTGACGCCAGTTGGTTGATTGCGGATATGAGTAATATTTGTTTGTTTGCTTGTTTTTTTTTCAGAACTGGAATGATCCAAAGTTAAAATGGAATCCCGCCGACTACGGTGGTTTGAACGTGGTTCGTTGGGATCCTACCATCGTGTGGCGTCCGGATGTGGTGCTGTACAATAATGCCGGTGGATCGGATCAGCACCATTACGGCGACACTAACGTACTGGTGTATAGTGAGGGCAAGGTACTGTGGGTCCCACCCACCGAGTATCATGCGTTCTGCGAGCTTAACATGCGCTATTGGCCGTTCGATTATCAAAAGTGTATTCTTAAAATCGGCTCTTGGACGTTCGATGGATACATGCTCAATCTCACGCTTGGCAGCGAACCACAGGTAAGCTCCGTGTGGAATATTTAAATTGTCTCACCATCCTTATCATTGCTGTTTGTCGTTGTTGTAGATTGAAACTCTGGTCAGCAATTCAGAGTGGAAAATTGTAAAGATCACCGTGGACCGAAACACCCGATTTTATCCGTGCTGCGCGGAGCCCTACATCGACGTAACGTACAACGTGACCCTTCAACGTCAGTCCGATACTCACCGCGCTATCGTGATTATTCCCGCATTGGTGATCATCATTCTGGCGCTGTCCGTATTTTGGCTTCCGTTGGAATCGGGTGAAAGGATTATCACGAACGGAATCATCGCGCTTATGGTTACGATCTACCTGGTGTACTTTGCGCAACAGCTGCCAGCTATCTCCGGTCACACACCGTTGATAGTGATATTCTTTAGCAACACGCTACTGCTGACTGCGTTCAGTACGATCATTTGTGTGATTGTCATGAACCTTTCGAAATCCAAGCACCAGAGAAGTCTACCGATCATGCTAAAACGATTGGCGGCTGGCGTGGGACCCTTCGTTGGCGTTGGCAAGAAGCACTTTAGCTTTAGCGATAAGGGAAACGTTACCATCGAGAGCAGCGTCGACCACGAATGGAGCAAATTCGGGCTGGTGCTGAATCGTGTGTCGTTCGTTGTATACTGCGTGATTTTTGTTATTTGTGCTTTTACCAGCTTCTAGTTTGGCTCCTTTGTGCTACCAGCAAACGCAGATGTACTAGTTCAACGAGTGAGCTTTGGCGTTTGTAACATTTACCGAAACCAGTTGCACGAACTCAACACTGCTCGTTAGTAATGTTGTCTAATAAATCTTAAAAGCAAATAATATTTTGGTTGTACTTATTTCTTCTTCACTACGCGCATAGTAGAAAACGGAAAACTATTGGAAAGAAATCTTTAGCCGCATTTGACGGTGCATCGTGAATGTGTTCTATTCTTAAAAATATCCGAGGTCGAACATTTGAATTGTATCGTTGGTTATGTTTCAAAAACCACATGATTCATGTTTTCTTTGGAACACTCGAATTAAAAATTCCCTTTAAATTTGTGTTATAGTTTTTTCTCTGTTTCTCCTCAGATCTCAAACGCCAAAACGACTATATTGCTCTCTTTTTCTTGCCGTGTACGAATTCAGCAGTTTAAACGCTGCGTTAATGTTGCTATCTTCTTTACTCCTACACACGACCATAATTTATTAGCACATTTCCCCTCTGAGAGAAGTAAACTAACCAAAACAGAGAGTAAATTGGTGCAAGGAGAGTTTACATTGGTTGAACTATGGGTATCGGTCAAAACAGAATCAACTAATAGCAAATCTGACCAGTAACGTACGTTTATTTATAACAATAAAAGTGTTATGAGCTCTGATACACTCCAATTGTTTATTTGGCGGATTTCTTTCTATATTTTAATATTTTTTATTGTAAAATATTTAAAGTGTCCTTTATTGCAATGACATGAGCTAACCCGGTGTTGCTCCCGATGTTGCACACGTCAAAACAAACGTCAAAACATCGCGAAGAAGAAGAAGAGGTCATATGATCACAATTTTTTGTCATATTTTTTTCTCATCTGCGAAAAAAAGTCAAGTGGTGTCCGTGAATTTCTGTCCCGAATTTGTCCGTGATTTGCGAACTGCCTGCTGCCCGTCTCCTCCAGGACAACCCAACCAACATGACCGACGTCCAGGATATCATGTCGTCGCTTCCGGATGACAAAATCGGTAAATAGCACACGGTCGAGCGAAGGGTGCCCACTGGCTGCCCAATTCTATGACGCACAAGAGATCCCGCACGAGAAACCCGATAGCGAATAATAATCGATACGATATCCTGTGTAGTACGAGACGGGTTCGTGCTGTTAAGTGAATGGCCACGGGAAGATGTAATACTTGAGGCTGAAATTCCGCAATCCAGCAGCGATGTTTCATAATTGCCCGAGTCCATATAACTTCCATCACGTGATGAGATTTTTTTTGTTTCTGCTTCTTCAGATATGATTGCTGCGACCAGCGTTTTGCAGCAGCAGGCCGGGGACATTCGCCAGAATAAGCCCAACTGGTCTTCGTACATGCAGTAAGTTCAGCGGCTCGTTAGTGGTACCTTGGGCGGAGGTGAATAAACTGAACTGAGAACATCTTTGTTGTGTTTTGCACCACAGGTCGCAGATGATTTCGCAGGAAGATTATGCTTGCGTCAGCTCGCTGGACAAGGATAAGAAGGCGCAGGCACAGTACCTGCAGGACAACGCATCGCAGTGTGCCAAGACTCTGCTGAACATGCTGTCGCACGTCTCGAAGGATCAGACGATCCAGTACATCCTGGTGCTGATCGACGATCTGCTGCAGGAGGATCGGTCCCGTGTGCAGATCTTCCACGATTACGCCAACAAGAAGAAGGAGAGCGTTTGGGCACCGTTCCTGAATCTGCTGAACCGGCAGGACGGCTTCATCGTGAACATGGCGTCGCGTGTCGTCGGCAAGCTGGCCTGCTGGGGCCAGGAGCAGATGCCCAAGTCCGATCTGCACTTCTATCTGCAGTGGCTGAAGGATCAGCTGACCGTCGCTGTAAGTACCGCTGTCCGGCAGGAAGCCGAAGAGTAGTGTTTACTTTCCCTTCGTTCGGCATGAGCTACTAGACATGACTACTAACATTTACTCTGTGCGTGTGAGGAATTGATGAACGGCGTTTTTTCTGGAATGAAATCTTTTCTAACAATTCTTCCTCTACTAAAAACGGGCCGGCTTGGTTGGATTGCTTTTATCCGTTCTATCCACTAATCCACTGCGATTGTCCCCGATTCGCGATTGCCTCTCTAACCATCTCACCCTGCTGCCCACCCGTGTCCTGTGGACTCTGTGGCACAGCAGGGCGCACGGTGCGTGTGAATTTGTGTTTTTTGGCCATGAGCGTGTTTCGTGTTCGTTCCTGTTTGTGGTGTGGTGTGCTTGGAACGATTTTCAAACCAAATGTACAGACCCTTGATATTGATGGCGACTATTGTTTATCTAATCGACTGCCGACTCGGTTGAATGAAGGCTCAGAAATTGTTGCATGAAATGGAAGAGGCGGAAAAGAAACGGCTGGCGGAGGCGGCCGCCTCACACCACCACGGCCATCACGGGCACCACCACGGCGAGGGTTCGGCGCATCATCAACAGCCGAACAGCCACCATCACCAGATCGCGGAGCGGTACCGCGAAATATCCAGTGCAATCGACGATCCTCAGAGAGGTTCATCGAAGGAAGACCTACACGTGACCCTTACGGTAGTCCGATACGATGCGCACCAATACATGCAAATCAAAATGCACCGTTCTCATGACTTCCACCTGCTGTGTAATCCTCCTCTACTGCTCTGTTTGGCGTGCAATGCGTCCTAACAGATACACACACACACACACACAAACACAAACCACTCACTCACTAGAAAGTTAGACACAAAATGTTAACTTATAGAACCTCTGGAGGGAAACTCATGCCTTACTAATAATGGTCCCCGTTCGTTCGATCACCGTGAGCCTGATTCATGCGTGTGTTCCGTCTCATCATCGTAGTGTCTCATTGTCTGTGAGCGTTTGTTTGCCGAAAATGGCTCTAATTGAATCGGTTTTGTATTCGACTTTTCGCTTCAAGAACAACGAGTACATCCAGTCGGTGGCCCGCTGTTTGCAAATGATGCTGCGCGTCGATGAGTATCGCTTTGCGTTCGTCACCGTCGATGGAATCAGCACGCTCATTAGTATCCTTTCATCGCGCGTGAACTTCCAGGTTAGTTTGGTAGTTTGTTTTTTTTTTTCGGAGCAAACTCGGAGCAAATGTAGTTCTAAAACACGCTTTTCTTCCGGTGCAGGTTCAGTACCAGCTGGTGTTCTGTCTGTGGGTGCTAACGTTCAACCCGCTGCTGGCGGAGAAGATGAACAAATTCAACGTGATCCCCATTCTGGCGGACATTCTGAGCGATTGCGCCAAGGAGAAGGTGACGCGCATTATCCTGGCCGTGTTCCGTAACCTGATCGAGAAGCCGGAAGACTCGCAGGTGGCGAAGGAGCACTGCATTGCGATGGTGCAGTGCAAGGTGATGAAGCAGCTGACCATCCTAGAGCAGCGCCGTTTCGACGACGAGGACATCACCGGCGACGTCGAATTTCTGACCGAGAAGCTGCAGAACTCGGTGCAGGATCTGAGCTCGTTCGATGAGTACGCGACTGAGGTGAAGAGCGCCCGGCTCGAGTGGTCGCCGGTGCACAAGTCGGCCAAGTTCTGGCGCGAGAACGCCCAGCGTTTGAACGAGAAGCAGTACGAGCTGCTGCGCATCCTCGTCCATCTGCTGGAGACGTCGAAGGACCCGCTGGTGCTGTCGGTGGCGAGCTACGACATCGGAGAGTACGTGCGTCACTATCCGAGAGGAAAGCAGTAAGTTACGTTCTGTTCTGTTCAACAGGTTGCTTTTACCTCAGGCTAACCTCCGTTCGTTTGTATTTGTAGCGTCATCGAACAGCTGGGCGGCAAGCAGTTGGTAATGCAGCTGCTCGCCCACGAGGATCCGAACGTGCGCTACGAAGCTTTACTCGCCGTCCAGAAGCTGATGGTCCACAACTGGTAAGTTCCCTGGTGGCTTTATCCAACCAGAAACCTTCGACTAAACTGTTTTTTTCTCCTCACAGGGAGTACCTTGGCAAGCAGCTGGAGAAGGAGAATGAGAAAGCTCCCCAGGGCAACGCTCCAATCAGTGGAAAAGCCTAAAAACAGTCGAGTTGAACGCAAAGCCATTACTTAAAATCGGGCAAAAATAAGATGCATTCCATACCGTGGACAAAATTTAGCTATCAAACACAAACACACACACTCACTGTTACGAACAAGTGCATATAAGTGTCGAGATGAAGAAAACATTCACCCCAACAACGTCTGTGTGTGAGTGTGTAAATAAAAAAAATCCTAGCGTGCTACGATCGAAACCGCTGAAGGGACATTGAAGCGCACGGCGAGTGCGTGAAACAACGTTGTTAGTTTTTGTAGACCCAAATACTTCCCCCCCCCCCAAAACCTTATGTTTTCCCCTCACTTATTGCTATGTATTATTATTCAAAAAGTGTTACGTTTCTGTTTCTCCTGTGGTGAAGATTTTAACATCAAAACGCGCTTCACCTGTGCAACAAGTATATTAGAGCTGTAAGGAATAGTTATCATTTGAACGTCGCAACGTACATAGAGCACACGGTGCCGCGCGTGTGGACGGTACCGGTACGACGTAAATGTATTAATCGAACACAAAGCATAAATAAAACAGTCAGACAAACGATCCAAAATCGAGTCCTTATTTTCTGGAGTTTTATTTTATTTTTCATAAATAACATTCACATTTGCGTTGAACAAAAAAAAAAAAAGATCAATAAAGTAAATTAACTCGTACGGTTGTTCGCCCCGCTTCCAACAAGTATAATTAAACCGCGTTTTGCAAACGGCGTGCGATTACTTCGTTACTGCTTGTCACTGTCAATACGTTTTTTTTTCCTCACAACTCTAATATCTTTCCATTTTTGAGAGCGATAATGCTGGCCACCCTTTTCGAAATAATCTCCATTTCTTATTGCTTCCGGTGTTTGTTTGTTTGTTTTTTTTTTTTATATTTAAATTCTGCACACATATGAACCAGTTTGCAGGCGTTTTTGTTTCGTCATTTGCAGCAACTAATATAATAAAGTGAGTAGTTTTTCGTTTCATTTGTTTTGTTTTTACTTTCTGCCAAGCCCGCTGTGCAGCGCTGTTTCAAAAGGTACAGAATGTAGTACTTACATTAACCTGCTGCTCAAAATCTAACAACAATAGCCACGAATGCCTCTGTGGAGAGTAATATGTGCACGACGACGCGCGTGCTTCCACTGTGTATGTTTCCAATTATTGTTCTCGCGTGTGTGTGTGTGTTTTTTTTTTGTTTAATGGCGCGTAGAGCCAGCCGGTAGTCCCCGGTTACTGCGATTACTGCTGATCCAGGACGGTTATTTCAATCGGAGGAATAAACCGCCACACGTGTGATGCGCTGCTGTCTGGGGCCGGTGTGGCGGCCGGTGTGGCGGCCACCATTGGCATCGTTCCAACGCTCGTCGGATCGTCCGCCCGTTCCCGTGCCGATGGTTGCAGCGTGGAGCTGAGCGAGCGACACTGAATGTCCGCCTTAAATCGACCGGGTGTGAAGAACAGTACCGAGCACTTGTGAAAAGCTTTCTCGTCTTTGTTAAGCGATGGAATGAGTATGCTGAAGTAAAAAAAAAAAAATGTCGAAAAAATGTTCGTCTTCGTTAAAAAGCTGATCCCGTTGACCATCGGCAACAGCGGACTCACTGATTAGGACCGGACATGGTGACGCGCGTTTCGAGCCGATAGTTCTGAACACCGTTCTGATAATCTTGATAGAATTGCACCGAGAGCTGCACCTGGTGCAGCACCGACGCGGACAGATTGCAGATGCTAATACTGAAGCTAAGGAACTGCCCAGTAACGCACGTTACCTCCGACTGCGGTGCCACCACCTGGTCGTCCACCTTTACCTCTGCAAGACGAAGATAAAGCGTTCCAAACAGTTGCCTCAAATAACCAACCCATCATCCATGGACCCATGACTTACCCCACTCGAGCGGAGGTACCGTCACCAGATCAAGCATGGCCGGCGAGAGCGTGATGCCACGGAGCGAAGCCGTCCCGTGGCAGTCGATCCCCGGCAGCGACCATTTCAGGTTGACATTCTCCGAAATGTGCTCGGAACAGACACGCTCCGTCAGGTCGGAGCTGTCGCTCGTGCTCGTTCCCGCCACCCCGCTCAGAATGCTCGGCATATTGTGCTGATCCGTCACGGAACCACTACCGATGGAATGAATCTGATGATGTTGATGGTGGTGGTGGTGGTGGTGCTGGTGAAGGTGTTGATGATGATGGTGATGGTGTTGCTGCTGATGTTCCGCCACGGCGGCAAAAATACGCTCCAGCGGACATCGCTGCACCGGAACCGGCACCCGACAGCTTTCCTTAGCCTCGATGAGTATTGTTTTGTTAGAGGTATAGTTTAGCGACATTTCCTGTGCCGTCAGGTTCACCACATCCAGCACCAGATAGAACTGTGACGGTCTGCGAAAAGGAGGGAAAATTGAAATGCAAACAAAAAATAGGAGTACCATTTTTCACTCACATTTCCGCCGACAGCACGTCCCAGTTGGTGATTTGTGCACTCGGCAGCAGCTCGACATTGAACGAAATTGCACTCTGCCGGCAGAAGCCCTCCTGCATACCCTCACCCCCGGAGTACTTGAAGCGTAGCTGTGCGTCCAGCTGCCGGGGAACGTGCCCGGTCGAGATACCGACGCTCAGCGTGGCCAACGACGAATGGCCCGAGTGCGACGATCGAAAACTCGACGTCAGCAGCTCGTTCCGGCGGTGCGTGTTGGTCGGTGAGCTAATACGACTCGGTATGCTCGGATTGCCACTGCCACCGGAAAGCATCCCGGCACCTCCTACTCCTCCTCCTCCTCCTCCTCCGCCACCACCATGGGAAACGGTTAAGCTCTGCGGTCCGGCACTGTTCATTCCGTCCAGATGGTTGGAGTGAGCGTAGCCCGTCAACTGGCCCGGTCCCGCCGTAAGAGCACCCAGAAAATCGGCCTCTCCGAAGATCACCAACCCGAAGTCGATGCTTTCATTCGGCTGGATCGGTAGCTTGCGGTGCAGTTCGTCCGTGGCGAGCTGAAATATTCGGCCCTGCAGGGCCGCGTCCAGCGTGGAGTGAAACGTTGCGTCGACGTACTCGATCGGGATGTTGCTGGTGTTGGTGAGCGTGATCGTACACTCGCCCCGTTCCCCGTTGTACAGCGTAATGCTGGCGGAGGTGGTGACAAAGTCCGCGTTCGGCATACCGCTGAACGTGGCCGTCTGCGGTAGGCTTGTCTTCGTTTCCAGTTTCGGCAGGGCCGGTATTACCTTCACCTTGTAGCACGACGGTAGATGACGATCTTTGCGGTGCAGCATGTGCTTCAGGCGGCAGTTGGACTTCACGCCCAGCGTGTGCGTGCTGTAGCCTTGTACTTCTAGCTCGCCGCACTCGATGGAGGTTCCGTGCAGCGACACGTTCGTCGGTGCGTTCGGCTGAAGGGTGACGGTTTGAGGGAACGCCTCGAACACAACGCCCGTCGTGAGGAGTCGCATGTCCGATACCTGCAACTCGAACGGCAGCGGATTCAGCAGGGTCAGACTCACCTCGCACACGTCGTGCTGCACCCAGTTGAACGTTATTTTACTATCATCACGCTCGACACCGCGACGATCGAGCGAACTGAAATGGATCGGAGTGAACAGAAAGGGGCCACTGTCCACCTTGTTTACGACGATCCTGACCGGCTTCAGATGCGGCGCCAAATCCTTCACCTGAAGCTGCGAACAGTGGGGAAGGTCGGTGAGGTTTGCGGGCGGAATTACGATACCATTCTCCAGCACCAACGGTACGGGCGCTCCTTCACACTGAGCGCTAAGGTTCTGCAGCTGCAGTGCCATCTCCTTCTGCTCCAGCGCGGACAAGTGCTTCCACATCGTCTGCAGCAGGAAGGTCATGTGACGTGTGGCTAGCGCGGACTGTCCTAACCGACGTGCCGTCCCGACCAACTGCTGCAGCAGATCGATCTGCAACACCGGCCACCCCATGTTGTTCTCAAGCACCTCGTTCGGTTCCAGCGACAGTTTGTGGCCGGAGAAGCTTTCCAACATCAACCGATAGCTTTGGCCCCAGTCCGGGTTGCTATTGCTTTGGGCAACGTGACGCCACGCGGCCAACCGCTGACAGAAGGCCGCCTTACGATTATAGCCTATCTTTTGGTACAGATCCGTCAGTACCTCGAACCTCCGGACCCGCTGCTGCTCGGTCATGTTCAGGTTGATGTACAGCACGTTCTGCAGGAACATCGCCACGTCCAGGTTCTTGCCCTGCTCGATGCAGATCCGTGCCGCCTTGAGGGCCGCCTCCGTTTCGATAATGCCCGCGTTCCGATACTTGCTGTAGTTGATGATGGCATCCCTGTATCGGACCGTAATTTCATCCGGCTGCAGGATGTTCGCTGGGAACTTCTGACCCCCACCCGGCTTGTTCACGAGCGTCCCTGAGTCGGTCGATGAGGCGGAGGACGAGCTGACACTTCCGGCCGACCCCGACGACAGGCTCGAACTGATGGACGATGCGGACGAGTTGGGCGAAGCGGACGTCTTGTCCGTTACTGTTGCCGCTGCTGCTGCTGCTCCTGTCGAGGTCGCCGTCGTCGAGGTGAGATTGATGACCATGTCGGACTTTTTGTGCTTCAAGGTGGAGCTGTCCCCGTTGTAGCTTCCGGTGTACAGCTGGTTGCGGGCAAGATTAAACTTCTGGGGAGAGGAAGAGTTCTCCTGCAGACTAGAGTTGCGCTGGATGGACATGGTGTAGCGAAAGTTAGGATAGAGCAGTATAGCGGAGGCCGCACAGAGCCCCTCGTTGGCCGCGCCCAACCACAGCGAGTCACTTATGGCACGTAGAGTTTCGCTCGCGGCGTGAAAAAAGTTGAGCGACTCGGCGACCAGCCCGGCCTGCAGCGTCAGGTCACCTAGGTGCTTGGTCATGCGGCCGATGCAGCGCTTCCGGTTATTGCGGCTCTCCAGGTCCAGCCCGACGAAATCTTTCTTCTCGAACGGCGCCAGCAGTAGTGGTGCTTTCTCGAGCTTTTCACGCGTCTTCTCCATCCGCTTCAGCTCCAGTATGTAGTAGATGGAGGTGATAAACTCCGAAATCTTTGTTTCCAGGTTACTGCACGGATCGTTCTCCGGGTAGAAGAAGGCCCGGCTCTTGAAGTTGCTTGGCGTTTGGAAGCATTTTTCGATGGTGGGTACGGTTCCGGGACCAGCGGTTGCACCTACACCATTCAGCTTCTGCAGCTCGTCCGTGCTGGGTCCGAACAACAAACATCGTGAATCGAACAGCGTGTGCGTGTACTTCACCTTCAGCGACTCGTGCACCCGGCACAGCTCGTTCAGTTCGCTCTGCGCCTCGAACTTCCCGACCGTGATCAGTCCGAGCAGACGGCGATGCGTTTGGAAGTCACCCCAATCGTTGTTTTCCACCGGATGATCGCGTATGTACCGCACCCAGATGTCTCTCGTGATGCCCGTCGAATCGGCTGCAAAGGAAAAACGGAATCGTCAGTGTCGGTTGACCCGATCGAGGCTTCAGCTTCCCGACCTACCAGGTATCTTGACATTGTTAACTCGCTGCACTCGTTCAAAGACGCGCTGCAAAGACCGTGGCTTCGAGGAACCGATACCTCGCACCAGGATTAACAAACAACCATGGTGATAATGGTGCTGCTCATAATCTGGGTGCGCCATAATCGGATCTCCAGGTCCTTGCGATAACATGTAACTTACCGAGGATCTCATTTAATCCTCATTTACTCGTTCGGCGCTTCTAGGCTGGCCGTTCCTTTTCGCCGAAAAACTCCCCTCCACTAAACCCAAAGGCCAAAACGCATAGGTAAAAAAACACTCCCCCTAAAACTGATGCTGCTGCTTGAAGTTGATGCGATTTCCCTTCCCCAAAAAACTGCTATTCGGGACACATCATCTTTCCACCGATACTGCTGCAGTGCACTTCCTGGGTCCGATTGCTTCGGCACGGCGCTGGCACCTCCATGATCACATCCGCCCGGGGAATCGATGGGGCGAACCGTAGGGGAAGGCCATCGTTTTCGTTTTCAAGCACGCAGATTTCACCAGTAATTATACAAATTAATTTAATCGCGCAGAGGAGTTTGGAAAGTGGTTGCAGGAAGATGAAGAAGATGATGTTTTGATAACGTTAACACGATTTGACAGCGTCAGCTGGGTCGACAAGGAGGGCTTGCGGACGACATTGTCGACATTGGTGCACTTTGCGGTTACAAATTGCACAATTTATTACTAGCTCCATTGGTATTTTACGAGCAAAATTGAAGTGATATTTGAAGATGGGTGTCAAACTTTCAACGCCACAGATTACCCACTTTCTCAGGATTCCTGCGTTTCCGAAAATGATAATTCAAAAAAAGATAAGCGAAGTAAACAACACTGACAGATAAACACGATGGGGAGCGGGAGGGAAAAATCGCAAAATCAAGAGCAAGAATCGAAAGAAGAAGAGTTTGCCGCCGCGAAAAAGTGCTGAAAACATACAACAATTTTTATAACATTTCAGAAGCTAGAAAAATCACTGAAATTTATTTGTAACTGGTATTAATAAACCCACATTAAGTGTGGTCGTATTTGGTGCGCCTATTTGAATAGTGTAAACGCTATTCTATCGTGTAGAATGCGTAAATATAACTGATAATTTAAACAACAAATGAGCGCGGTAGTGCAAAGATGAAGATTTTCCAACCAAGCTGGGTGCATCACGATGGTTTGTATGATGTGAGTGATGTGTACAGATCCCAGGCTAAATAATGTTCGTTTGTTTCCGTCAGAGAAATCCATCTTCTCGATCGATATCCATCCGAGTGGAGAACGATTCGCCACCGGTGGACAGGGATGCGATTCCGGTCGCGTGGTCATCTGGAACATGGCTCCGGTGCTGAGCGAGGAGGCGGAGGCAAACAAAAGCATACCGCGCATCCTGTGTCAGATGGACAACCATCTGGCGTGCGTTAACTGCGTTCGTTGGTCCGGCAACGGGCTGATGTTAGCATCCGGTGGCGACGATAAGCTCGTCATGATTTGGAAGAAAACGATCGGTGGCAGCGGTGGCATCGGAGCGTTCGGTGGTGGTGCCAAATCGGTCGAGCATTGGCGTTGCATTTCAACGCTACGTGGGCATGCGGGTGATGTGCTTGATTTGGCATGGTCACCCCAGGATCGTTGGATTGCGAGCTGCAGCGTGGATAACACGATTATTATCTGGGATGCGCAACACTTTCCAAAAATCATACACGTGCTGAAGGGACACACGGGGCTCGTGAAGGGCGTCACGTGGGATCCGGTGGGAAAGTTTATCGCATCGCAGAGTGACGATCGCTCGCTGAAGGTTTGGAAGACAAGTGATTGGAGCTGTTTCAAGACGATTACCGAACCGTTCGAGGAGTGCGGTGGTACGACTCACATCCTGCGACTCTCTTGGTCTCCTGACGGCCAGTATCTGGTGTCAGCGCACGCCATGAACGGTGGCGGCCCCACGGCACAAATCATCGAGCGGGATGGCTGGAAGTGCGACAAGGACTTTGTAGGCCACCGGAAAGCGGTCACCTGTGTGAGGTTTCACAACTCGATCCTAAAGCGATCCGCACCGAAGACGAACAAACTGCAGCAGTACTGTTGTCTAGCGGTTGGAGCACGCGATAGAAGTCTTTCGATATGGCTGGCGGCGCTGCAGCGACCGTTGGTGGTGATACACGATCTGTTTCAGGATTCGATACTGGATCTATCGTGGAGTTGCGACGGTTACACACTGCTGACTTGCAGTGGAGACGGGCATATTGCCTGTTTGCAGTTCACTGCCCAAGAGCTCGGCACGCCACTGTCGGAGGAGGACAAGAACATCCTGTATCAACGCATGTACGGCAAAAATGCCAACATTGACCTGACGGCACAGGCAGAGAAGGAAATGATAGTGGAAAATTCCGATTTCCTGAACCTCTCCAAAAGCAATCCTGTCCCTCCGACACTCATTCCCCAGCAACAGCAGGGAATGGTGAAGAGAGATTATCCAGCAAAACCGGCCAACATCGTCAGCCAATCATCCTCGGTGATGGACATTCAATCTTCCTCTAGTCTTGCAACTCCCGCCCCAATTCTAAAGCAGATCGAAACGAAAACAGCGGACGGAAAGCGACGCATCACGCCCATGTTCATACCGCTGAACGATGATAATGAAGCCGTTTCGCACGTCACTAACAATATCCCTTCGACGATTGAGTTCGGGAGCAAAACGAGCGAAACTATGTCGAATGCCGGGATGAAACAGCTCCCGAATGACGAACCAAGTGCTCCTCCGGTTCTTCCGATGAGCGTAACTGAAACTGCCGAACCCGCCGCTACCTCCAAGTTGGACAATCGACTGAAAAAAATGACCACGCTACCTCCGCAGAAAGCTGAACCCTTGGCCGCTGGGGATCAGCCGACCACCGGCACGGTCCAATCTGCGGTCAGTCAAAAACTTGTCGAACGTACGCGCCTTCCAATGCATTCGTCCGGGAAGGCGACTGTAATCCAGGGCACCTCCTTCAAAGCATTCGGTGAGATGCGCGTTCAGGTGCAGAATAATAGCGTGAAAACGTCGTACGGTACGTTGGGTCGTGTGGTGGGAATGGTCGTCAGTGTTGCACAGCGCACGGAGAAGAAGATTTGGGAAACGGTCGTCGGTTCGCCGGTAGTTTGTTTTGCGGTAGGTGCGAAATGTGCGATTGTCTGCAGCCAGGACCACACGATACGCTTGTTGGACGTTAAAACCGGAACACCAGTGTTTCCCGTGCTTAGTCTCACCAGTCCGGCCGTGCAGAGCGCCTTTGTAAGGATGACTAACTGGTGTGGGCAAACTGGACGGATGCGTAATATAGATTTTAACATATCTTACAGAGCTCCAATTCCAAGCTTGCTGCCGTCGTAACCGAGAGTGGAATACTTCGTATCTGGAATATTTCCGAAAAGTCGGTTTTTCTTTCGACAAACTGCTCGGAGATCATGAGCGGAAGTATGTGTGCGAGATGCAGCTTGAACAGTCGGCACACTCTTTCCTAATCCTCTGGTACATTAACATTGTTTTACAGGCTTCGTTACGATTCTTCACGTTTCCGATCAAGGCATGCCGTTCATAGTGCTGTCGAACGGATCGTCATACTGCTACTGCCGCAAGCTGGACAGCTGGATGCTTATCAACTCGTCCGACCCCGTCATACGCCATGGTCTGATCGGAAACAAAGCCAATGCACCAGTGCGAAACATCAAAGCGTATCCCCTGTCAACGATACAATCGTACGGTAGCTTTTCCGGACCGAAAACGAACAGCTTCGCCGAATTGTACGTGACTTTGGTGTACCAATTGACGTGCTCGTAAGATAGCTCTAATTGTTTTCTCTTTCCAACCATCCAGACACTCCGCCTCATGGCAGACGGCGGCAGCGATAGCGTTCATCGAGAACCAAATCAAGATCTGCGAGATGATTGCGTCGCCCTCGGAGCTCAAGCACTGGTACGCGATGTTGGGTTTCCAATTAGCACTGAACGGCAGTGAGGAAAAGATTCGTCAAGTGCTAGACGATCTGCTCGGTGCGTCGCACAGTTTGGATACGCGCAATGGCGACGAGTGCGATCCGACGGTGTTGGGCATCTCGAAGCATGTGTTCATGGAGGACGTACTGAATCACCTGAAAACGCAAACCAAATGGCAGCGCATCTACACGGAGTACTTGGATCAGCTGAAGTTTCTCAAGGAACGCGATGGGCGAGATGGAGTAGGCGCAAAATAAAGTCCACCAATGGGCAGTGAAGCTTTTGTAAAGCTTATCTCACAAAGCATGTATTAACGTTACACATTGGTTTTAGATTATGTTCTAGAGGGAGTTTCTAGCGAAGGTGGGATGTGATATACAATCCTCCGTTTTGCTCAACAAGTTAATAGATAACGAACAAACAAACAAATACACACACGCCTATGTGTTAAGTTTTTGGCGAATATGCAGTGTGCGCTGCTTTTTTCGAGTGTGATGCTATAAATCGCAGGCTCGTTTTATCGCTACTTGTTAAGGAAGGTTGGCGAAAAAGCGTGAGGTAACAGTTTGAAGAGGGACGTTATCATTACTCGCACGGGCGAAGGCTTGACTAGATAGATGGGGATATCTTTAGCACTGAACTCCGACAGTGTCTGACGGCATGTGCCACAGGGGGCCGTAAATTCTGTTTCCTGATAAGCCGCCACCGCTACGGCTGTGAACTGTGAACGAGAAACAGAGAACGATAGCGTCACTTATTAGGGTCTCCTTCGATTGACTGGATTTGCATCTAAAGCTCACCCACCTCACGGTGTCCTTCACTGATTGCTTTGCAAACGGCCGTGCGCTCGGCGCACACTGATGGACCGAATGTGCCGTTCTCCACGTTGCATCCGGTCACAATTTCGCCCGTCGTTGTCCGTAGCGCAGCACCCACTGGAAAGTTGCTGTACGGGCAGTAGGCGTTGTTGCGCACTTTGATCGCGGCCTCAATCAACTCTTTCACCGAGGCGTCTGCAATGTGGGAAGAGTATTACTTTTCCTGCCCATGTGTTTTTGTGTTACGCACTGCTCTCTCACCTAGCGAAGAATACTCCACCACACTGTGTCCATCGACCGTACCGTTAATGTTGTTATTCATTGTGTCGTGTGTAGCTGAGATTTTTTTTCAGCAAGCGCCAACCAAAAATGGTTCGCTATTTTCACTTGCCCTATTGTGTACGTATACTACGCGAAATACCCCGTCGCGAACTAGTCAGACTAGAAATGATAAACAAAGCACCTCCCACCACCCCCAACACAAACACTGACGTTTAGGATAGCGCGTTTGTTTCTCAAATACGCTTTCGCTACATTCTACGGGCAGCTTTTATTCAAAAACTGGCCTGGCCTCCCTCCCATGGAAGGCATCAGCTGTTTCGGAGTGATTGGACGTGAGATTTCGAAGCTCTTGGGGAGGCTTCTGGAGATTGTTTGTTCACAACAAACCACTTGTTTGTGCCTTGCTGTTTGCTTGAGAGAAACAACAATATAAATGTAAATAGAGCGCGATAATATGCTGCGAACACAATTCGATGCGATAACAGGCTGGTACGATTGGAAAATCCAAAAGATGCTCTAATCGAAGTAGTTTAAAAACAATCTCCTTTATTCTAGCTCCTCGGTTTCATCTGTTGATGTGTTGGTCAAGCCTTGCGTTTCAATGTACTGTGTCTTAAAATCGGTTGGTTTGCGGTTCATGAGCTTGCACATCGATTCCAGCAGCTCTTTCTTCGACACCTCATGCTTTGCACGCACGCCCCAGCTGATGAAGACGCTTTCTTCGTTCATTCCCTCCATTGACTGCTTGAAACGCACCACGTACGCTTGTTTAATGAAGCTTTCGAACAACTTCTTCGGTTCGCCAAAGTAGGCATGGTCCTGCTGCTCCTCGATGCCAATAGTCTGCAGAAACTCCCAAAGCAGACTCTCCGGTACGGTGCCGTTTTTCATGTAAATATAACCCAGTATTAGGTATAGTAACGTGTACCGGCGGCGGTAAGAATCATTCAATTCTAGCAGCGATCCCGTATCGATCGTTGAGCACAGGATCATCGTTTTTTGGCCTTTACTATCAACATCTACGAGTTCATATCCGTAGACCTGGTAAACGAAAAATCAGGTTAGAACATTCATACATTAATATATACCGCACTTTACTACCTCTCGTAATATATCTAATGCTTCCGGCATGATTCTATTGTAGAGCCGGGAGTCTCCTTTCAGGGCAATGCTGCTTATATCCGTTCGTTTTATAACTGATTTGTTCATCGATAGGTTGAGTATTGTTTTCACCATGTTCGTAATTAGATGGCCCTCGTCTAGCGATTCCGTTGACACGGACTCGTTTGATTGTTGCGATTGAGATTGTGACTGTCGAGGCATTTTTAAAAAATAGTACACATAAATAAACACATTTAAGAATACGGAAATATCACGAGCAGAAAGATGTTTCCGTTTTTTGGCGCAACTGTTTTGCGTAAACTTTCGCGTTATTTTGATTAATCTGCTGTCACAAGAAAACGTCAAGGATGCGTCATTGCTGTCAAAGCTGAAGTTTTTGTTGGCCGTCAATTTTTCTCTCAAATTGGAAGCACGTACATCTGAGGTTCGGAAAATAAATCGGGTTTATTTGTTCGATTTTCGGAGACCTGTATCTGTTTTACTTCCTCCCCACAGATAGCACACAATGGCATCGCTGGCAAATAAGGGATCGTCGCTTGTTTCGAGTAAGTATTGCCTATTAAACGACAGCGCCATTACTTAACCTCCATTCGGCGCTCGCCTCGGTTACCCCAAAACACCCGCAAAAGAATGTTACATAATTGTTCCATAATCATTAACCGAACAATCGTGCGTTTGTTTTGCTTTCGTTCCGGTAGCTCTGCTGACCCAGGCTCGTCCGAAGCTGAATGTTTTCATGAAGTACGCCAAGGTGGAGCTGACTCCACCGAGCCCCGGAGACATTCCTGCCATCCGTGACGGCATTGGCCGCCTCATCTCGGGCGCCCGCACCGGAGCCTGGAAGAATCTGACGGTCCGCGAGGCATGGCTGAATACCCTGATCACGATGGAAGTGTGCTTCTGGTTCTACGCCGGCGAGTGCATCGGCAAGCGTCATCTGGTTGGCTACAAGGTCTAAGTGACGGCGACCGGTATCTGTATCGCGTTGTGCGTGTGCGTGTGTGTTGCTGCAGTGTAAATGAAAAAGTAGCACCTTTCGTCTAGTGCAGGATTTACCATCATATCCTGGATAATGAAAGCACAGTAATTCTTATTCCTGAAACAACACGCCTAAGCATTTTATTTTAATGAGCCACACTCGTGAGATTGTGCGTCTGCTGAAAGCTATCTAGGTAGGAATACCAGTCAGAGATAGTTTGATCCTCTTCCAGTAACGACCAGTTCGGCGATGGTTTGTCGGTCGAGAGCCAGTTAAAGTCGTCCAGAGACTGCCAGTTATTGCACGATAGGTCCAGTCCGGACTGTCGGAAGTCCTCTTCGATGTTTTCGTACAGATAGTTGTATCGTGCCACCCGTATCCCTTTGCAATCCTCGATGATTGCTCTGGAAGTAACGTTCAAGTACAAATCGCACTCCCGGGAGCGATGACACCGAAGCTGCTGGCATGCCACAACGAACTTGCAGTTGGTACAATCATCCAGAAAAATCGATCTTGCCGTAGGACCACACATGACCACACAATTATCCAACTGCGCAAACTGTAATGATCCCGGATGTCCTTCGATGCAGATTAGGCAGTTCCGCAGCTTGGAGGCTGTTATCGTCTGATCGTTCACTGCTGAAACAGGGAGCCGGATGAGCTGATTCGCACGTTCGGTAAACGTCCATCGAATGTGATTTTCGCCCGTTGACCCGGTAGCTAGTGAGGTCTGCTTAACGTCCGCGTCTTTGGAGTCCTTGTCGTTGATCATTTTTACAATCTTCTTGCTTTTGAAACCAAACTTTTTCTTCGGCAGCAGCTCATTTCGAAGCGTGTCCAGCAGCTTGCTGAGCTCGTTGATCGTATTCTGGCATACTTTAATGCGATATTCGTTCAGAAAGAACGTGGACGACGAGAGGTAGCGTTGCAGATCGTATATTTCGTTCTGGCATTCGGCAAACACCTGCGCCTTCTGATCACTGGTGGCTACACCGTCGAGCGTGTTTCGGATCTGTTTGACCTTCTCTTCGAATGAGACCTCAAAATATTGCAATGCTTCCGTACCTTCCGCATCCTTCTGCCGTTCCAGTTTCGCCGCTTGAATGTGTAGCTCGCGTTCCTTGTGCCGGCGGTTCAGTAAATCGGTTATCTTCTCCTTGCCGTTCAAAGTTCCGCTATCAATTAAATCCTCCATCTTGCTCGGTGTGCTGCGGTGCGTTATTATTCGCTCTTTTTCTTCAAATAAATGGGCTCTTCGTGGGCGGCTTGTTGAATTTTCTTCATAAACAGAGCCTTCTTGTTTTTGTCTTCAGTCTCCAGACCAGGAGGCCGTAATTGTTGCAGCTTTTCTTCGCTGGGTTTGGTCAGTTCTAGGAGACCGTATCCGAGGCCACCGAAGACTGCTAGGTAAACTGCTGATTTAATCCAAACATACATCTCTCGGAGTGGAGTGTTTCACTTTTTCTTCGTCTGCTGTTCTTGCTGCCAGATGGTTTCGTCGTACAGGCGAATGCTCTTGTCACCACCGAGTGTTTCGCCCAGCTGATAGTACGCTTCCAACACACCAGGAAAGTTTTCCTTCACGTAGTAACGGAACTCTACAACATCGGGAAGGGAAAATGGATTTTAAAGCTGTTTCCAAACAGCAACCACCCACCTACCTCGATTTGTGTTCAATCGATGCCAGCCTGCATAGGAGACAGCGAACAGAATTGCTTCGACTACAATGAGCGTTTTAGCAGATGTTTTGACGATTTTTTTCCACCCTGGACGGGCTTTGCGCTCGAGCATATTAGATAATGCACGGGAAAATTGTGAAAGTTTTTACCATATGTTTATTTCACAAACTTGCACCAAAAATTAGATGATTCACATCAATTTGACAGTGTCACTTTTGACATAACCCAACCGGAGCGCTACATGCGGAGGATTGCTGAAATAGCAAGAGAAACATTCGCGCAATGTAAACAACACAAGGCAGTAACAGTGCAAACAGATGTGCCTTTTTATAAATTGAATTAATGGAACAGAATGCCCGACGAGGCAGTGGAAATATAATTTGAAACATTTCGTGAGCGCTAGTGTACCATGGCATCTAAAGGCAGTTTGTTTACGAACAATCCAAAGCCAAAGAAAAAAACATTGCCGGAACTATCTCATACGCTTCCTTTGCCAATACACGATAAAGCACAATCTGGTGGAATCGACGCCGTGTTTACTGGCTACACGATCGATGTAAACAACACCGAATCTATTCGAGTTTTGTGTTTAAACGGTGGCTTTGGGCAAGGAATGCTATCTCGAGCGTTTCCGGTGAGCTTAACAAATGCGAATGATGTGCCTCGCAAACGGAAATGGAATAAACAAGTGGAAAAAAGCAAAACCGGTACTTCAACACAATTGAGTGACAATAGGGCGAACGAGCCTCTTTGTTTGTTTCTTGAGGAAGCTTTCTTTTTGCTTCACACATTAAACATTTTGGAGTTGAAAGATTTGTGCGGAAAATCTATAAGTGCACTGGATGCATTTGATCGATTTCGAAAGATAAAGAAACACTTCCATGCAAACTACTGTGCGTACCTTTATTTAAAATCGAAAAATTGGATTATCAAAAGTGGATTGAAATTCGGAGGAGATTTCGGTAAGAAACATGAGCGTAGCAGGTTGTAAGCAACTGAATCTATTTCCCCTCCATTTTTTACAGTAATATACGTGAAAGGCCCTCAGTTTAATCATGCCTCATACATCGTGTTAGTACAGGTCATGGTAGACGGGAAGCAGATAGACACACACACTGTCGATGGTCTCGACTTTCAAGGATTCAATCGGATTGCGGAAACTACTGCAAAGGATATATTGTTTCTAGAAGTGCATTATCCTGCAACGCTTGATCTCTCTGACGGTGCTACCTGCCTGGAGAGGCTAAAGGAGGTGCGTGTGGCTGAATCGTTTACAAAACACCATAACTACTTGGCGGCACGAAATCAAGCGTAAAATAAAGTACGAGCTCATTATTTATTGTACGTTTGAATGTTGGTATGGCATAGTTATTTCCATCACAAAGCTGTTTAACTAATTTAAATCAATGTGATTTAACCTCTAGCATCACTCATTAGCCCCAAAAAGGTTACACGCCCGGATCGAGTTACCGAGCAATTACCATATCGGATCAATGGAGCGTGTACTTCACGGTGGTCCAACATGACAGGGTCGCAATACACTGCGTGGTAGGGAACGTGAAAAAACACAATTGTCATCAAGTTGCCGACAGATTGGAGCTCATTAGAATTAGACAAAAATGTCCGATCGAATGTCTCGTAGGCTTTGCACTCCAATATGCGTGATTAGTGTGTGCATACATTTGCCTCTGATTATTCCACCCTGCAGCAACCGGCAGCATGTACGCTTCGGGATATCGGATCTGTTTGATTTGCGTCGCTCAGAAGGCGGAAAACCGATCGACAGCTTTCGATCGCCTTTGATCAGTGGCGAGATTTGTGTGAAAATTCCGGTTCAGTCTCGGCTTCTGTCAAATCTCCTAAGGTGAGAGCGAAAACCAGCCCCTACCCCGTGCCACCGCTGCAGACGGGAGAGATCGTTGCAACGCGTGAGTGCGATTAATATGCGCTTGAAATACTTACTTATCCCCACGCATGTGGCGCACAAGAGCCGTGGGCACTTGACACACACGCCGTGGTACCGAGAGATTTATAGATACGAGCCAATTTGTCACCCGAGGTTTCAGCCGCCTGCGTCGCGAGATCGTCTACTCGGTGTACGTTTCGGATGTGTGCGGCCGTCGGTAGAATTTGATTTATGTAATTAGAGAGGCTTACTTTAATGGACTATCAAGTTGTAATACGTTATTTTCACACTTGCTAAACGCCTAAACCGTACGCAATGTGGGCTGGCGCTAATGTGCGACTGCGAGTTTTTACCATTTTTTTATTCACACTTAGGTTTCGAATCGAATGCGTTATCTCATTTTGTTTGATTTATGTGATGTGGTTTTTTTTCTTTTCACCACAATTGATTACTCTCTTAGGTTGTAATAAATATTATATACAGCATTTTCCGGCGCACCACAATGTGCTTTATGCTATGAAATTAATCGAGAAGGTGGAAATAATAGGAGAGCCTTTTCCTACAGCCCTCAGTGAAATATCGAAAACATATTTCACGTGAGTCAGTCAGGACCTTATTAGCTTTAAATAATCTTAACGATATCGGTTGGGCATAATGGTTTGCTTAATACTGTACAGCCTTTTCAAATTAGACGAGCCAAACGTCTAGCGACTTCTCGTCATTGGTTCCGCTTTGGGGTGACTCCAGTGGTAGCGGGGAAGCCTTTCATCAGCCTTTTCGTAGTGGCACAGTGGCCCAATCTCTTCACCATCGCTGCGCAGATCACTGTCCACATCGACCTCAGACTCTGGGGAGGGATTCTCTGTGGAAACAGAACGCGAGAACACATTGCAAGGTCACTGTGCTAAGGGACCCGGTATGCAGCTACCTACCTTCGTGGGTTTTCATGTGGGCTTTCAGGTTGCAGGCGAGCGCAAAAGATTTCTTACAAACCTCGCAGACATGTGGCTTGGTACCTGTCGAAGGGAAGACGATGAAAAAAAAAAACAATATTAAGTGTGCTCGAGCATTAAGAAGTACACAGTTTAAAGAAGATCTTAATACTTTTCTCCTCGATGGAGGTGCATGTAACGAATGTATTCGATTGCTGGTTCCGAGCCGGTTGGTTTGGTTTACCGAATCTTCGGTCCATTTATCAAAAGAATGCGAAAAACGAACGCTGAAGGCTGCTACCGAACTTTATCAATCTGCTCGCCTTCTCTGGCCACCGTGCTTTTATAAATATTTCGCCGTTAATCGTTTCTGCTACTTCGCTTCGCCCCCAAATGCAGTTGCTTTGTGGGTGGGGGTTTAGCCGAACGGAATGGTAGATAATTTTTATTCCCGCACATCCTCGAGACGGTGGTGGACGGATCAAAGCGTGAGCAACACATGATCGCGGGTCCACTTCACGCTGCACTGATCCCATTTAAAATAAATAGAAGATGCATTTTGGTGCACGTTCTGCTTCAAGAGGATGGTTGAAGTTGTAGACCCGAACCGTATAACTTCTTCTACATTGAACATGAAGATATTTAAAAGTTTTGACCAACCACCAGCTCATTGTGCGCATTTCATCATGGAAACCGCACGATCCATCCCCGTGTTGCTACCGACTTCGGTCACCCTTTCCCCCCGCTTGGTAGACGGTGAATTTGAATTGGGTTTTTGGAAGCCACCGCAGAAAAGGCCGCGTCATCGTCGGCGGCATCCTCGCTCGCTTTGCGGTGTGGAGCGAATTCATCGTTACCGGTGATTGCTCCGCTACCAAACCGTCACGAGCGAATGAGCATCCCCTACCGCGAACGAACTAAAAGGACACTGGACGCAGGTGGGAAGGGCGTTCGCCGGCAGCGATGCCCATCACAATCCCCGTGGTGGACGAAGGCAGACACAGATAAATCACGACACACACCACAGCATCCGTGAAGACGCGCCCGAGCTCGGAATCGCGTACCTCCCCAGCGGCGCAAGGAGGATCTGTCTTGCTTTGCTCCACCGCTTGACCTACATGGGGAGGGACCGTGTTTGAGTGTGTGCTTCGGTGTGTCGGGAACAGGTGAAGGTGGCGAGGTCAGAGTGGTTGATCTATGGTAATGGAACCGTACCTGACACGCCAGCGGTTTGGTCGGTAATGGTGGCGGTGGTGGTGCTGGAGGAAAACCAATTTAGTTTTAATTTCTTCTTCGGTACCGGCTTCCTTGGGTGTGCGCCTTTTTCAATTCCAAACCCATTCCTGCACCCGGTTTTTCGTCGTGGGGTGCAGATCGGGGAGGCTTTTGCTTTTTAAAACAACAGAACCGTCGAGCACGACTTCGGGCACGTCAACTGTCCGGGCAACTGGGTGCGTGGTGCGTGTTAAATTATTGTGTTTTCGTTATAATTTATATTAATCGTATTCTTGCACACTGTGTTAGTCGAGGATCAATCTACTACGACTACTGGCATGAGGGTTGGGGGTGTGGGGGTTGGTAGCAGTAGCTGCGTATCGTGAATCTTTGACGAATTCCCGCCTTTGATGGGATCGTCGGTTCCATGGGATGGACGTGAACTTTACGACTAATATTAGGTCTGTAACAAAGTTTGATTACAAACAAGATCGTTAAGAAGAGGTAGGAAATCCCGATGGTTTTGCATCCTACAAGATTCATATCGAGTTTTAAATCATTAATCAAGTATTTAAAATCGAATTTTGAACCAGATGCTAGCAACAGGAGCTAGTTGCATCCATGAGAATTTGTATAAGTAATGTCGTATTGTATAACATGAGTTAAACAAACACACTTCTTGGAACACCCAATCGTAAAATCACATAAATTAATCCAAATAAAACAAACCTCTCTCCAAGCTCTCTTCAAATGGTCGGCGCCAGCTCTGGGAACTTGTCAGATCCCATGAGAGAGATGGGCTCCCACCCATGGGCCACGATTCGAACGGTGGCAATTAATTTCTCTCCACCGTGCTTGACTTTCCCGAACTTTGGCCGCTGCATGTCGTGCATGATTTGCGGTGGGGCTGCTCCCCCTCCCCCAGTGTGCTGATTAATTATGGCTTATGGTAATTAATAGAGGGAAATTATCCACCCGGTCGATCGTTGTGCGGTTGGCACCCGTACATGTCGGGGAAGCGTAACATAAATATTCATTCCACGCTCTCCGTGCTACTGTTTGAACCGGGTGAGATGATTCGAAAACATTAAAAGCTTTTTTTTTGTTACTCGATGGATCTTTGATCGATTTGGAGGGCGAAGGGAGAAGGTTATGTATTAGATCTTCTGAGATATGTAATACACGCACAAAACGCAAGTAAAAAAGAGAATTTTAAATCAGCTTATAGTAAACTGGTAGCAAATCTCCCGCCCGACCGGTGGAAGGTGATTATCGTGCATTATTTGATTGTTCTACGTCATTCGGAGCGTTTTGTCCCGTACGCGATCCCGTGAGAAAGCGATCCTCCAGCCTTGGGCGAACTAATATCGTCCTAGTCCGCAACTAATAGAGCTATCATTGCGTGCGAGCTGGGAACGATTCGTTTTCGTTTTTAGATATACAACCTTTCGGGTTTCTCTCGATCAAGTTGATGCGTGCGCTGTGCGGCAATCTAGAAATTAATCTTAATCCTCCGATCCAGGATCCTTTGCGATCCTTTCCACCCCAGAAATGGCCCTCATCAATCAAAACAATGGCGTGAAAGCAGATTCCAGCACTGTGATGGACCATGATCGACAGCCGGGGTTTGGGAGTCCTTCCCTTGGGACCACGTCTTATCGCACCTTTCTCACTTCCTCAATTAACGATAACTGTGGGAAGGTACATCGTCAAGAGGAAGCAGGAAACGTCTAGAGTTTTGAAATGTGGATTATAAAAATATTATCTATAGCGTGAAAACGAGTCCTACGTACTTGGTTAGAAGCAGAAAAAAGCAAGGCTAAAAAGATGACGACAGCCGACTGCGATGGGTGCCCGTGGGACACACACACACAAACACACAAACACCAGCATGCACTTGCACTAGCATGCAGGAAGTAAAAAAGTTGTCCGTTAAAAAAAAAGCAAAAGGATATGCAGGTCCCAACGCACTTCCTCCTTCCCGCGTTGAAGGGTTCATTTATCTCGTTTCTATGCACTTTTCTCTGCCTGTGCGGTAATATGTGTGTGCGTGTAATGGTGGTGGTGATGTTTTCCTTTTGCCTTCGATCCTTTTTGCTTAAAGAAAAAAAAAATGGACCACTTGACTCTTCCTTTGGTGTACCTTTTTTTCTTGTTGTATTCTGTGCCTTGTGTTGTGTGCATCCTGAGGTCCGCGCCTGCATATGCTGTCCTTCGGGCTCGATCGGGCTCAATAAATTGGAGTTTTGGTGGTGGTGGTGGTTCTCCCATTCCCTCTGGTGTCGTTCGCACCAGTTCCGGCCTTAAATCAACCATGTCGAAAGCCAAATGTTTCCGTTTGTACACGCAACCCGCAAGACGCAAACCAACGCCATGTGCATGTCCTTCAGGCTGACTGAGGTCGTGCAGAGGTGTGCGCTGGTGGTGCGCTGCCCGGTTCTCCCTTCGTAATGGTTTCACTAACGAACAGGTGAGTGAACCGGGGTGCCTTTCTTTCCCCCTCTTTGTGTGCGGTTCCGTTCCGAGTGCCATAAGTGAAACTACCCTACGGCTCGGGCGCTCGTCGTCCGAACCGTGCGGGACAATGGAAGGTCCTTAATTCGAACGCGAAACGTCCGGTCATGAAGTCAGGCACTTACCGGTGTGCAGGAAGAGATGGTTCTTGAGATTGGTCTGCTTGGAGAAGCCCCGGGAGCAGATGTGACACTTGAACGGCCAGGACCCGTTGTGGACGTAGGTGTGCGACTTGAGATCACCGGGCGTCGGGAAGGATTTGGAGCAGAGACTGCACTTGTGCGGTTTATCCTGATGGAGGAGAAAGTAAAGATATAGATTAGAGAATTGAATCATCTGGCGAAAGTTAGCGCATGATTGGGAGGAGAAAAAAACCCATGCCACGTTAGTTCGCTTTCATCGTAAAAAAAACAGTATCGTAAAAGCGAATGATAACAATCGGTGTCTAAAAGGTTGAGGGTACACAAAATACAAGGCGCAACCCGCAAAGTGGATGCAATTCGAACACTTTTACGGCAGGTGCTGTATGTCGGCCGTTAGCGGAGGGAAGGAATGTTTCGGATAAAAATCTTCCCGGTTCCTTTTTATGTCCTTTCGGGCGGGTTTGTAGTTGTATGTGCGGCCTTCATTCCTCCCTCGGCCCTCCGGGGTTTGATTGGGGAAGGATTGTTTCAGTTTTTATTGGTTTATGATTACCGGCAATCAACGTGTCCGAGAGTCCCGAGACCGGCGAGCGGATGTAATTTTTGTTTTTTTTTTGGGTATCTGCTTTGAGAAGGGTTATTGTGGCGTTGTGGTATCTAACAAATGTCGTTGTTTCACTGCGCGGCATGGGAAATAAAATGTTGTGCTGGAAACAGTTTGAAGCTAAAGCTAAAAGCTGTTGAATCAACACATTCCAAGCGCTACGGGACCGTATAGAGGCATCAAGTTCATCAAAGACCGGTGCGGGAAGTGTCGGGAGGTTGCGAACTTAAAAAGAACTCCCAAAAACTGCTGAAAGAATGCGATCAATTATGGTGGATTGTCGGCCCAGGCAGATCGTTGCATTGCTTTACGGCTACCAGTCTCCAGCAGCCTTGCGGCACAGCTTCAAAGCATATCTCACTAATAGCTGCTCGTAACTCACGACGTTCTCAAGCGCGGATCCCGTGCAGGCATCGCAGTGGCATCACTTTCGATTATGTGCTTTCGCTGCAAGCAACTAGAGCACCGTGAGCAGCAGTAGCAATTTCGAGTGTTCCAAAACAAACAACACCAAAGCTGCCCAACACTGCGTGGCTCCTCGTGCACTACTTACACGCACCTGGGATTACGGGCGCACAAAGTCCGGGAAAGATCATTCGTGCGCCTTTTTGAAATGCACCGCCACCGTCACCGACCGGGGCAAGAACAAAACGACTCCCGAAAAAGGTACCGGGGTTGTTGCAAAACCGAGGACCGAGGCCGGGAAAAAATATTGATACTCCCTAAATGCTACGGGTCATAACGTAAATGGTGCATTATCTCCTGCAGGTCGTTTGGTCGGCGTTCGTCGTGTGGCTTTGTGTCACCGGTGTCGAGTCGGTCGGTGAGGCGCTTTCATGGTTTGTGTTACCATGGTTACGAACCAGAAGCCCGAGCATACAGGATGCGTCGAGCTGGCGGGGGAATTGAATAAGAAAGCAACGAGACAGATAAAGAGCAAACAAAAAAAAAACGACACAACCCTTATCTTTTTGCTTCTCCTTAATGAGCTCGATCTTCGCATACGGCTCCTGATTGCCCACCGCGAAACCGGTTCATTACAAACCGAATGGCTTTATTGGAGCGTTGCGTTTTTTCTCCTACTGCAGCGGGGAAATATGAATGTTTATATTGGAAATTGGTTTTCACCAAGCGCACCACCCTGGATGTCGGGATTGTCTTATGGTCTTATGGATCCTGCATTTGTAGCTTTGGCAAAAGTGCTTTCATTAAAAATCAGTAAATATCTCCGTTAAATCGCATCGCGGGATGAAACTGTATCCACTTTGTAAGGTTTTCACTGCAAAAATATCCATTCCAGTCAAAACATTTTAGCTCAACGTTCGTGAAGTCGTTAGTGACAGTCGCTAAGCAGTTTTAATAGTGAATAAAGAAACCCAAATCTCATCACACAATGGGCAGATGGTAGGGTTTCGAAAAACATAAAATTGTAAGTCTGATTCGATATCTTATCTTCCCCAGGACCAGTTTCATGTTTCCAGCGGACAAGACTGCTCAAGTCATCACGCAGCAGCAGCAACAGCAGCGACTGCATGGTTTTTGGCTGACCTTTCGGAGGTGCCAGTTTCGTAAATAACTGGAGGTGTGTGTTTGGCTGTATGTAAATATCTGCTGTGTGACAGGAATGGGAACTGTATCGTGACTCGAGCAATCTCAGGAGTTGACAAGACGCGTCCAGACGACGAAGATCTAAGATCCGACACCGGATCCGGTACAACTCAATCGATCATGGATGGTATTGGTCGCTCCGCCGGGTGACAACATTGAAGTTGACTTTGATTGATGGGATCGATGCATGTTTCGAACGTCTCGAAATGGGCCGTCCCACTGGCGTGTTCCCACCAGTGTTGCGCCGATGTCGTATGGACAAGACGCTGTGACAAACTGTAACCGAAGGATCGTATGGCACCGGTAGATATCACCGCGTACCGGCAGAACCAGTCTAATTATCTTTTTAATAAATTCTTTTTAATTAAGTCCCGAAACAAACCCGCTCCACTCAGTGGGGCCCACTTCGGGAGATGAAAGTCCACCGGGTTGGTTTGGAGCTGCAGATATAGTTG
>JXXA01001640.1:0-15508 GCA_000956255.1 Anopheles punctulatus | reverse complement strand
CTATTTAAAACATAATCATCCTGTTGAAAAAATAGTTTTTATCTTTGTTCTGTAAATTAACTGCAATCAAGCTTATTGCAAACCCGCAACGCAACGTGAAGTAAACACTTTCACGGCTATCAGAATGGCTTATCGTAGAACGAAAGTGAAACTTTACCAACCAACCTGCACGGAAACACTTTCGCCCGAGCACGATGCGGGAACGGTATGCAAATAAATGAAAATGGAAACGCACGGTTTGAAAAAGAAGAAGCTAACACCATAAACAACAATGGCGTGCTGGCGTTCCCGTTTGCCGGCATTGGGAAAATAAAAACACTCAGACAGAAGCACAGTTTATCATCGGGAAGGCACACACGGTGGCTCTACTTTATGCAATCCAATTTCGGTTAGCTGACAGCGTGCTGGGTGCGATGGAAGACAAATTGATCACCAGTACCACCCGTGGCGCGATAAGGGTCTCGCGTGCGCGCGTTTGTGTGTGTGTGCGTTTAACGGTGACAAAAACACATTGTTCGTTGTCAACGTACCGTATCGGTATCGGGTTACGGTTATGTTTGATTCATCGTCTTTCACCATTGTTTCGTGCGATGGACGCGTAAGGCAATGTTTGAGTAAAATATGGATTTGTCGCAAGGCGCCAAGAGGTGCGCAATCATTGCGATGCATGTCGCGTTTTTTAATTCGCTTTGAAATTTGCGTTATATCATACGCGCCGAACCGTATTAGGGTTATGAGCATGCATGACATGAAGAGAGGACATTGCTGAATAGTGATTGGATTGTTAGATTTTTGTCATACTGTGTGACTTTCACAACAGCTCTTTATTTGCAAACTTATGCAACGATTCACTTTATGGTGTTTATTTTGTTTAAAAATTATGACACACCAAGCTCATTAGACAAAATAAACATTTGCCTATAATGTTCCATTCAAATATTAAATCGCTTCCTGCCCGAGCGCTTTAATCCTGTCCAATTAATTAAGCTTCAGCTCCAGTGTTCGTTCCGATGTTTCTCATGTTTTAGAAAGTTGCCATTTGCTCAGCACGAAACACGCTTCCGACTGTGTCCTGCTCCAGTTTTTATTGGAGGCATTTCTAGAAAAAAAAGACCAAAAAAATCGAGACCTCAACTCGCTTCGCGCAGCTCGAGCAAAGCTACCTACCAAAATGAAACCAAAAAAAACCCTTGTCCCCCGCCCGAGGGCTCGCGCTGTTGAGAAAATTAACCGAATTAACCAGCATTAGCCAGTGAATATCAAACCTTGAAATCGAGCTTCCCCGAGGTGCGACGGCTTCCAGCATTCCATAACCGGGTCCCGGCCGGAATGGAATGCATCTCGGAAACTCGTTCGAACGTGCGGTGGTACGCGAGAAAAGTTTCACCCCGACCCGAGTTTACTATCACTTTTCGCCCGTACAGACCCGCTGTTGCCTCTTTCGCGTCGCACAGGATCGATCAATCAACGTATGCCAGCCGAATCGCTATCGCTGCTACCCGAAACGGATACGGCGGTGCGTGTACGGCTAATGAACTTCACCGCAAAAACGACCGCATCCCTTCCCCCCACCGGGGAGACACAAATCCTCGTCGGGTTGATTGGAGCACGCGACAGAACCGCGTGGACCCGGCGGAAGCGGGTAAAAAGATGCGGGTGGCAGTTGATTACCATAAATGCCCAACAAAGCATGGTCGAATGCCAATTTATTGGTGCATTTCAATTGAGTTCTGCTTCTGGTCGAAAGCTACTTTTTGGTTGAACGTAACTAACGATTCCAGTTGCTGCTTGCACCACCATTTCTATCGATCGTTTCGGAAGCTTTAAAGTTTCTCCTCTCACCGGTTATCGATTTTTATCTGGCTGCTACTTTTTTGTTAAGTCCAAAAATTTTCACTGATAATAGCGTTCGGGGCAGTGAAATTTTGGTGGAAATTTCTCCCATCTCGTGGCAATAGGCAGCTGAAAAGAAAAGTTAATTTTATTTTCGGCACACCCCAAGATGCCCCCGGCTGATCGGTGCAGTCAATGAACGAATGATTTCCATGGGACGGCTTGAGTGAGGAGCGCTGCCGAAATAATAGCAGCTAAAGAGCAGAAAAAATCGGAAAAATAATATAAAAAAACACACACACACTCAACAGCAGCATCAATCAAAAGACACAGTCCGCGCCAACGCACCAAACAAGGCACATTAACTTTCTGATTTTTTTTCGCTTCCATTCGTTCATCTTTTCGCCTTCTAATCACGCCGCGTCTTGCAAGTGCGTCTCTCGCGAAACGAAAGTGAAATCAGCAGCACCGCTGCTCCCGCTTTGCTTCGGTTTCCCCGGCTGTTGAACTCTGGGTTTCCTCCTTTCACAGTGCGCAATTGTGGCGCGCGCCGTAAAGAAAAGCCTAATTTGGGATGTATGCGAGATGTGCACGTTGCGTAAATAGTGAATGATTTGGCGATTCCGTGCACACGCGCGGTTGAAGTTTGCGTAGAGTTTTAGCTAAACCGAAGCAGTGGAAACCGACTGCCTAGGATGGAAAGCAGCATCCATTATGGGGAGGCCCCCCTATCCCTTGTAAATGGACTCGAAGGCCATATGATGCTTTTTTCTTTTTGTAACACGCATGAAACGATCGACGTCACACTGAAGCGGAGGAAGCATTCGCTGAAGCTAGTTGAGCCTCCGGAGGGGAAACTGTTCCAAACGGTGAAACTAATGAATGGCAGTGACTTGCCGGAAGAAAAATGTGAGACGAGTTGCGGTGCAGAGGCGTGAAATTAAATCACGATCTAAAAATGTTAAAAGCGTTTCCACTGACTCGCTGTATTTTGAGTGATTTTTTAATTTTAATATATCTCAAACACTGATAAGAATGAAGTAGAAAATGCAGTATGAAAACGACTCCAGAATACAGCACTTCAAATCGTCCGCCTTTTAATTTGCCGTTCACAACCCGTAATCAAGCACGGCAAAATTTCAAACAACCACATGCCGAGATGCACCCAGCAACGGTGGAAGCGAAATTGAGCAAAAGTGCATTAACTCTGGAACACGGAAGCGTTCCGATCGGAAATGTCAATCATGGGTCGGACGGAAGACGGAACGGTGCAAAAGGAGCAAAAACAAAACTCGTTGATCCGGAAACGTTTCGTTAGAAATTGTAAACGTATTCTAACCTCAAATTATATGCGGAGTCAGGGCGAGTCCGTCAATGAGCAAACAAAATTAGAAATAATTGATTGTGCATCGCTGCGTCTTCGTGGCGACCAGAAGGTCCCGATGAAGCCACGTCTATCGTTCGTCCTCCGTTGGTTCTACGCTCCGATCGTAAGTGTTTTGTAGTTGAAGAGCGAGTTTTGAGTTAATCGATTTCAAATTCAGCTTCGTTGTGTGTCATAACCGTGCGGGAGTGTGACACGGAAGGTGCATCATTGTATGTGAAGGTGCTTTACGCTGGGAACAACAGTCAGTGTTCCTGGTCTGGTCGGTCTGGTCATTTGATTTCGATTCGAGCACTTTGTTCCGAGAAATGCTTTACGAGATTTTCCATCGACAAAATATCTCTAGTGTTAAGAGCGATAATAATTACGAAGAATGTTGTTACTTACTCACTTTCTGCTTTCTTCTCTTTATATCGTTACAGGTGAGGACAAACCGAAAACTCTTATCATCTCGTGTTTTTCTATGGTTTCGTAAGGTACGTGAGAGATGATCATCTCAATATTTACACATTAAACAATCTCATTTCTTGTGAGAAATGAAGCAAAGAAACAACCGTTTCTCAGCAAAACGAACCATTAGTTGGCAAACAAATGAAGCAATTTAGCAGCCACAGGTCAAAGACGCTACTGTTTGCGGCACGAACCGCTGACACTTAACTCTCCACCGCTCACCATTAGCTAATTTATCCCGCTTTTCACGGCTGACGAGGTGGAAAAGCGTACGATCAAGATGAAAACGATGGTTGGAAGTTTTCCGAGCTACTAGCTAACTAAAGCCTAAACAAAAACAAAAAAAACAGCTTCGTGCACTTTCTAATGGTCGCCGAGCCCGACCGGCAACCATCCTGTTTGGTGCAGAATTTAAAGACGCTCATCAACCGAAATGATCGTGCGAAATTGCGCACACACGCGGTACGGCGTGACCTTCCGCTGATGAGCGTTCGCGCCAAATGGGTTTTTTTTTACAGTTTGCAGTGCGAAATTTCGCTACAATCGTTGAAATTTCCCCTTCAAACGGAAAGGGAGGAAGGTTTGGTTTTTAGCGTCGATTTCCCGCACATAAATTGAGGCTGTGATCGATTGCGAATGCGCTGAGATTTTGGAACTGCCTGCGCACCGCTTCTCGGCACATTTTTCGATATCGATTTATCGAACCGAGGCGGCCGTTATCATGCGTTTCCGTGCGCCCATGGTAAAGGTCAATAAAGATTGAAAGTTTTTCATCAACCACGGTAACCGCGTGAAAATGCATGCCAACTTTCGTTTCCTGATCGTGTCGGTGATTGTCGTGTGCATTGGGAGAGCTAAGTCAGGGTAAGGGAGGAAGAGCGAACGGGTAAGATATGTTCATGTGTCCGGTACCGCGACACGGAAATGCAGCCACGCGGAATGCAAGCAGGTTTCGCTGTTTCTGGTCCGTCCTCCGGGCGAACTGTTTCCCTGGTCCAATTGGGTCGATGACCACGTTCACAATCGAACGCTTGGATCGCTTGAATCCCATAAAATGTTGATCGAGTGCATTGCCCTCCTTTTGCTCGGTGGCTTGAGCAAAAGGGTCGCCCACAGTTAGGTGGGAAGCGTACGTCTCAGCCACTCAGTCAGTCAGTCAGTCAGCCAGCCGACGGCTTTCTGTGGCCGGACAGTCGAAAGTGAAACAGATTAACAGGTGATGTGGTGTCAAATGATTGATCGTATTAGCATATGAAGCGTTTGCAGCAAGCCTTTATGCCGCGGCTGGTCGGCAGCCCGTAGATAAAACGTTTCCTTTCTATTGGATCCAAGTAAAATCGGGTGAGGATCATCATTCCCGCATCTTTCGTGTCATTTTTCTCCCACCGCATCAAGTGTGCCGGGTGACCGTGGCCTCATTCCGAGCATCGCATTTAAACGTCTTTAAACGCGACCGTACGACGAAAGATGATGACGCGTGATAAATGCCACTCGCATTAGGCGCGAAGAGGCTTAGCACCTTGCGCGGAGTGCCTTTTGTGATTGAAATGAGGTGCGATTCACCGAACGAAACATTCTGCCGCAAGCTCCTTTCATTCTGATTGCCCCCGGCCGCAGGAATGAATGCAATTGCTCGGGGGAGTTTGAAGGAGGAAAACCACTCGAGTGCACGAGCAGGCAGCTTCCTGGTAAATGGTAATGGACCATAAATGGGTTTTTGTGTTTCTCGACATAGGTTTGTCATTTGGGAAGATTACAGAACCAAGTTTGTAGGTTATGATCGCACAATTATTGTGAGATTAATTGTGTTTTTTTGTGCCGAAAGCAACACACTCGCTGCACACAATTTTCTATTCTATTTCTGGAGACGCTGCTTTTCGATGATTGAGTGGGTTCGTAAGAACAGTGTGCAGGACAGGTAAAGTGAGAAAAAAGTGAGCCGATTTTATAGCAAATTCGTTAAAGAAAATATTTTAGTGTATTTTTTACATATTTAAGAGTATTCAGGTTCAGGTGCATGATCTAATGATACAAAATAAGACAGAAAATATATTTGATTTAATTTTTTTAGGCTGACTTTATCCTTCAGAAAGAGAGATTATCAAAATTTAATCAAGTTTTCGCCTAAAACGCCTCTTTATATTGCGTACGTTGCCACACTCGTTTTCATTTATGCTATCTAACGAAGACAGTGTTAAAACGTTAGATAGCAACGGAAAAAAACTGTTTAATTTTTAATCGATGGTTTTGAATCATTTCGTTCGAATGTGTAAAACGTATAACATCCAAATGGTCCCATCCTGTACGTGCTTCCGTTCACGTGTTTTTATCGCCACCGGACCGTGCGCTTTCATCGTCCATAACATAAAATCACCATCAAATCTCAGTTCAAGCACACGTGACCGTGGTGGGTGAACGGGTACGCAGCTAGGCTAACGGTTCCGGTTTGGGTCCGAGATGTCCGGAGCCAACATCGCACCTTCTCAACATCTCTTGCCCCTCGTTGCGCTATGGGGGTTGTTTACAATTTCACCAGCCAAACGCCGTTTTGATGAAACGGTTGCCGTGTTTGGCTTGCCTTTCGATTTACGTCGTCGCCGCTCGCGGGTCGTCATCGTGTGTGCGCCCGAACGATCCGCGAGCCTGATGGGTGTCATATTTTTTGTTGTTTTACCTCCACCACCATCGTCCTCGTGCGCGAACGCACCGACGAATGCATGCAAACATATCGACCGAAGGGAATAAACAGCAGCGGAGTGAGAGAAGATAAAAAATAATCAAGTGAAGCCCAGATACACGACAGGAAGGGAAAGGAAGCAAGCGGAGAGTGAACACACCGAAAACCGACCTCTTCCAACGATCAGCCAGTCCCATTATCAGTGGGTCAAGTTTTTCGGAACAGGTTTTCGCTTCCTACGACCCCGTGGTTCGTTTAAATCGAAAAAAAAACCTTTCAGGACGGAGCGCGCTGGAGAAGCGATGCTCGCACCGAAGCCGTACCGAAATGTCTGTACCGTGCGTTAGAATAGCAAATGCCCTTTTTCGGGCTGCCTCGGTGGCATATGGGAAAGGTACAATTTACATTCCTTTCACATGATGTCGTCTGGTTGCTGAATCGAGTGACGCCGATGGCAGACAATTTCGTGTCTTTACTTTATTTCACTTTTTATTTTACTTCACCACTAAGCTCGCAGTCATATGAACAGATTCCATGGCTGTGGTGGGTACGCACAAAAGGTACATTTGGCTACTCTCCTTGTTTCATCTGCGTAGGTACTTTCCTAAGCTTCACGGCATTTAATGTCAGTTTTAACGAGTTTCTTTTTTTCGTCCGTGTGTGTGTCAGAGAGCAGTTTCTTTCGCTTTAAATTTGACAGCATCTATTTGTCATTCCGTACGGCGTCGTCGAAAACAAAGCGCATCTGCCTTCATTCGCATTAGGTACGTTCATTAGTTTTGTTTAGCTTCCAGTGCTTCCACCGCATTTGGGAGGAAGAAACTTGATTGATACCTTGGCCGAACACATTAGCGTGTTTTAGGAATATTTTACGCATCATCGTCCTTTCAGGATATGATGAGCGAGGTGGGTTTTGTTTGGTAATAATCCTTACAAAACATCAAAAAAATACGTTTGGTAAGGTATGAGGCATAAAGAGTCTAATCAGTATCGGTATTGATCGAAAATAAGGCTCACAAAGCGGATCCATCACAAACGCCAACCGGTAACCGGGTTAACCCAGCTTGATGAACCGTGGAATTGAGCGTAAACGAAACGGTTACCTTGGCAATGGTTTTATGTGGGTGTGTTTCTCTCCTCTCTTTTGGTCCCTGTCGTAATCATCATAGGGTTAAACCGCCCTCGTGCAGGGTTCCGATCGGAGTAACGAAACGAAAGCGAATCCTATTAATACTTTTTTAATTACAAAATACAGCCTGTCCGCGTATGGTACCGGGTATCGGTGAGCCTGCTGCATAGAATGGATGCATAGAATGATCTTGAATTTCATGCCACTGCAGTGGAAGTGCTTGGGAACGTGCATAAATTGATTTAAATTCCTTTCTCCACTGATCAGTTGAACCCAGCACGTGATGAGTCCGAGCACACGTTGAAGGCACAATCAGTTGAAGCAAAAGCTTCAAACCAAAAGGAACACGAACAAGTTCAACCGAATCGATCTTCCACTGCAACGAAAGCAGTGGTGAGAAGAGTAACCACCGAAAAGAGAGAAAAAAAAGCCGCCGCAGGTTCGTCGCTTGTTTGACATACACCGCGCATTGATGTTGTTTGTATCCTTTTCGGCACGGAAACGCCCCGCTATCGGGGTAAAATCCCGCGGCTCTGAAGCGGCCGCACGCATCGTCATGCGCATCTGAATGGTGCATCGGATCCCGATGCGCTCCGGGGCCGTGGGTGAGCACAATAAATCAATCACCGCGAAAGGGGTTCCGAAAGGTGTACGGATGGACGGACGGGAGCACGCCCGGTCGGCTCGATTCCGGGCTCCCAGGAAGCGACGATTAATGGTGTGTTGATCGATTCCTGGCGGGTGGTTTCTTTCCCTTAGATCCCGCTGTTCCCCGGGCGCCCACCTGCTACGACCGGGGGTGATGATATGGGAACGAGAAATTTGTCAGCGACGTGAGAAATTTATTCGATTTAGTTCGAATATTTGATGAGATGGCTACTAGCAGGTTGAGGCTTGAAACAAATAGCACCCGTTGAGCAGCTTGCTGTTTGTGTAAGAAATTCGCAAGCGACACTTTCCCCACACTGAGCAATGAGACCCCGTTTTTGGAACTCTCTTGCAATGTTTTGATCAATAATACGACAGCCGGGCAGGAAGCGTTCAACCCGACGGAAAGCTCGACCACATTCACTTTAAATTTTTGTCACCCTCGAAACGATCGGCCTGCTCTACAATTCCTCTCCTCAACTGCTTTGAGATTGGTTTTTGTTGTTTTGAAAACAAGACTTTTTCCCCCAAAATAAGCGCATTTCGTAAAATCCGCGGTGCCGAAGGAATTTTGATGACTTTGAGCACTGCTGGCTGCATTAAATTGTTTGCGTTGGCACCATCTCTCGGACCGACCGGAGCGCGATTTCAGAATTGCGCGAAGAAAGTCGAGCACTTTCTTTCCTTCCGGAAAAGTGGCAATATAAAATAAAGGGCTATTTATTAAACGGTTCAGCCTTGCGACATGCACCGCTCTGTGACTCGTTATTTTTTTTTATTTTTGTTTTGTCTGCGCCGCTATCCACTTTTCTCTTTCGCTTGCTTGTCGATGAAGCGTTAAACATAATATTTATCCAGCAAAAGTTATTGCCGACACCGCTTATTCCGGTGAGCTTTCCATCGGAGCAGTGCGCTCGGTCCTAATTGTGAGGGCAAATAAAAGGGTATGATTATTTTCGCATTATCACATTACGAAGTGGTTCGTAAGTGATATACAAAATGAAGTTTTTTTTTGTAAGCACACACGTTTACAAACGCGGTACGGATGAAAAATGGAAAACATTCTCCCAGTCCAAAGAGCTTAGTGAAGATTATTTAAATAAAATAATCATCCAATGATTTGCTTTCGAGGAATTAAACCACATCCTGCACGAGTTGAATCCCTCGATTCCGGTGGTGCCATACTGCATTTTGTGCATGATGCGAACGTACTGAATTTTGATTCCACATACCATTCAAAACCACCACCGCCCGGAAACGCCTCTGTTCGCACCGATCCCTCACAGACAAAAATCGAACGAGAGAAACAAAACGGCCAAGCCAGTTTCACTTTTTCGTTACCCAGTTTTGCGGCCGATGGCCGGTTGGAAAGAACCACCGGGGAAAGTATCATAATAAACGCACCGACAGCAACCAAACGGGCCGATGGGTGGCAGTGGAGAGAATAAAATTCAACGCACAAATAAACTTGAGCCACCGGCGACCGTCCTCGGACCGTGCATAAACAATCATCATTAGCAGGCGGGAGGCCAAAAGAGACGATTGCGATCGGTCGCCCGATCGATCGATCGATTGGGTGCTGCATTTTTCTCCTCGGTTTCATTCACGCGTCGCTTCCTACCGTAGGGCGGCACCGTATTGGGGCTCACTGCTCAGTACGAGAAATTTAAGAGACAAGAGGCATAAAGGAAGAAAAAACAACTCACTCACCCCGGGAAGACAATGGACAGGGGCAGCAACATCGTCGCTAAACGTTGATAATTAAATGACAGCTTTAATTTTCGGATGCCTTTTCGCTTCCCATCGTTCGCAGAAGGATGCTATCGGTTTAAATTAATACTGACAAATAAGCACTGCACATGGGGTGTGTGAGAGCACTCTTAGTGTTTTTTTGTTTGTTGTTTTAAAAGCTTGTCGATATGTTAGAGAAAAATTCTACATACGAGCTAAAAAAAAAAAATATTTCTTTATTATTCTAATCAGTTCAAAATTGAATGTAGTGATGTTTAAACTCATCCCATGCTTGCAATGGTTATTTTTGTGAAATGTATTTACGGCTAATGACTGCTTTAATAAACAAAAATATGAAATCTTTATAAATTCTACAATTTTTATACAAAATTACATAAAATAAAATCCCTGTACTCCAATCTTATTGAACGTGTTAATTGGATTTAAAAACTTGTATCATTTTCTTTGAAAAAAGTTATCATTACAAAACATTATTCTCTAGGTGTCACAAACACTTGGATCGAAACAAAACCCCAAGTTTGTCGCATCACTTTGCTTTCACACTTTGTTTCAATTTGTAATTGGAAAATTGCAGCTCGTGCGCTCACCCGAAAAGCTCGCGATCGCCATGCAGAGGCTTGCGCCAATTATTGCGGCCCGGGCTGCAAATATACCCCGGATCGTTTAATTTTTTTCTTTCCATCACAATTTCGTTTCTACCATTTAATAGGACCAGACACCGGTTGATAAGCCGGGCATACGAAACAATAATAATTATGCTCCCCCTTCCTTGTGAAACCCACCCCAACGAAGAAGAAGAAAAAAACACCCGGAACACACCGGGGGGCCGATCGAGTGCGAGGTGCTTCGGCGTGGTCCGCAACCGACCGAACACGATACGTAATGATCGGCGCTGAAATAATTACCCCATCGGATCGGGCCCGACCCGGCATCTTCTTTCATCTTGCAGCCATCTTTTTGTGACCCACATTTGGTGTTTCCATGCTGTTGTTGTCGTTATACGCGCTCAGGCCGTCCGAAAAGGTGCAAGGGACTTCGATCCCGGGGTCGAAGGAAGACGGGAAAATCGAAATCTTGCGCAAGGGAAAGTGATGCACCCAAAAGGGGTTTCGCAAGCGTGCAAGGATCAAAGGGACAACTCGAAGGAGACGGCATATGATGCGGGTCGAAGTTCCTGTTTTGGGACCTTCTTTAAAACAAATAAGAAAAAAATACGTTAATGAAACGATTAAAAACTACAAACTAGCCGCCACAGGCAGCGACGCAGGTAGACGTTAGTGGCGTGTTTTTTTTACACGACGCCCTAACACACATTTAAAAATCCATGAACCGTGTGAGCTTTCTCCATAAACTCACCACAAAACTTCGAGAGCGTGAAGAGGAGCAAATCGAGTAACGTTAGCCAATTGAGGGGGGCCTGGCTATTGAGCAATTACACTCCGTCCGGTTCGGGGTGCTCCCTATTCGGCAGGACTTACCGTGATCGTTGGCGTCACCGGAAGCAAAAAATCGCGCACGCGATCACGTAATGAAAATGGACGAAACGCCACCTACTGCCCCACTGCCTCATCCCTTTCCATTTGCCGTGAACAAACGAAACGGAAGTAGGCCACCGGTCGTCGTTGTAATCGATCACGCGAAGGGATTTTCCAAATGCATCAGAGAGTGGCATGGACCGGCATAATAGCGCTTCGAGATCGGTATGAGAAGCTACTCGTTGAATGCTCGAACAAGCATTCAAGGTGTTAGTCATGACCAAGGCACCGAAATCACCCACATCCGGCTGCCACGCTGGATCCGGGCGTGATGGGATCACGCTGGAAGTTACGCAAGCGCATCCCAGCCACCAGGCCCGCAACCGTGTCTGCGAGTCAGCACGCTCAAGGGCAGTGGCAGGGGACACATGTCAAGTGTCAGCAAAATAGTAAAGAAAAAAGAAAGTGCTCGCTCGATTGCGCTCAACTCCACTTAGCGATGAAACAAACGATCTTACATTTCTGGATGAATTCGATAGCCACCGGGTCCAAGGTGGTCCCGGTGGTTTTGAAATTCCATTTTCAACGCACGCGATGGTGCAAAACTTTCTAGGCGTTGGAATGATTTATCAGTGCGCAAACATCATCATCATCATCGCGATCATCACCCTCCGAGCGGCTTTGAAACGGTGACGATCGTCAGTTAATAAAAAGAAGCAATAAAAAAACACGGTGTCTTAGACACAACACCATCTCTCCTCGCTGCACCTTTCCGAGGCGGTCCTGTTGGGGAGGGTTTTCTGGAATTTGATCGCTCAGCTCGCCCTGCAAAGAGTTACCCTTTCTGGAGCGCCATCTCTACGCCGACTGGTGTGTGTATGTGTGCCTGTAACACTAATCGTCACGAAAGCGTAGCGGTCGGTGCGATCCCGCGCAAGATGCAAAACGGAGGCACTCACGTAACGAAAATGAAAGTGAGACCACCTCCAGCCGCAAATTAAGAAGGGGGAGAAGCTGTGGCAGCGGACACTCAATCGGTTTCGAGAAAGTTACCCTCATCCTCCCTGTTTTGGTACGCCTTTCCCACCTCTCCGACGTAGCCTTCGGGGAAGAAAAAGCAACCGAACGAACCGAGCGGGGTTGTATTTTTCTTTCCTTCCTTCTCGCTGCCGGCCCGTCATTCCCGAGCTGGGGAGAGGCTGTGCGGCGTGTAACAAGCACATGAGTGAAGGCCGCCCGACCACCTCCCTGGAAAGCTTTGCCATCACCAGCTGGACCAGCTGCCAGCGCGGAGAAGGATGGGTGGAGAAAGAAAGTTGGAACGCGAAAGAGAGAAAGCAGATTGGAAAGCACCACCACCTCAGACGAAACCGTGGGCACTCAGTCCGGGGCTCCGTGCGGTGGGCTCTCGGTTGGCGCGTACCGGCCACCGAGCGTTAGTTGAGCGCTACTTTCGAAACGCGACGGTCGTGTACGGTGTGGAAGAAACACGGAACGCCAACCAGAGTCCGCGGGACGCGTTCGCGACACCACGTCCGGTCCGGGTCCGGGATACGGAAGCACACTTGGTGTGGAGTGAAGTGTACGTGTGTTTATGTGCGTGTGTGACTGGAGTGAATACTCCTCCTCCATACGTGGTTTAGTTGGGAAAAAAAACCGCAACGCATCTTTGTGCATTAGTGTATGCAGTGCTGTTGTTGACGCTGTTTGTGCTGTTTTATTTTACAGTGTAAGTTCGTTTGCGCCATTCTGACTTGAGAGGATCCTTCTTGATTTTCGAGCAAATTCTGCGAGCCTTCTGTTTGCATCTCCCGGCGATAAGGCCGCAAAATCGCATGAATCAAACGGCGAACCGTAGTGCTAATAAATAAATTTTCCCCCACTGACCCAGTTAGCGACGGGCCGGCGAGTGTTTTTTATTCGGAATTTTATTATATGTTTTATTTTCGACCACAACCGTTCACAACCGGGCCGCTTCTCCGGGTGGGGAAAGAAAAAAAACACAGCTACACGCGTACACGGTGCGTAACGAAGCTGAACCGAACGCGATCCGCAGAGGGAAAGGTGGAAAAAGGTGGATGTGTAGCCGTTTGCAAGTAGAAAATCAATTTCGATCAATAATACCGGTGGACGATGGCGCAGTGCGAAACAGTCGCAGGTGGCTTTAACTTTCAAGCATGCAGTGGAGTGGAAAGGAAAAATGAAGATAACGGACCAGAATCTGAGATTTTCCTCCTTTTCGGGGAAGAATATCATGGTAAACTATATTACGCATTCGCATCAAGCCCGCAACCGAGCAGTGAGAGTGGATTTTCGTGCGTCTATTGCATCCTGTTCAGAGATTGAGTTGGATTTGTATAAACGAAGTGCATTAAGTGAACTATGGGTTCTATTGTGAAAGCAGCCGTTTCCGGAACCAACAAATACAAATATCTCTTACCGATCAATCTCCGCGTTTAGTGCTGCTCCACTCATCCCCACAAAGGCGAAGCCCACTGTGTAAATTTGCTATGAAATATGATAGATTTGTTTGACCGGCACCGTACGAAATCGGACCGGGGAGCGTTGGGGGGGAGGGGGGTTGGAGGGATGGAAATGATGGATTGATCGTGCGGGTTCGTTCCTCGAACAGTGTGAAAGTGAAGTGAAGCAGCCTACAGGGATCGGTAGGTCCGATCCGGTACTGGTTTGACGAGCGGAACCGGATCTACCTGTAATGCGAAGGAGAACGCGAAATTTCATTGGCGCTGCTTACGGGAGAAAGTAGCTATGAGGCGATTTATAGCATGGTGAAATGTAAAAACGAGAAGAAAAAAACGCTTTTTGAAACATAATTTCTATCATGCAAATTCGAGCAGCACGCTCCGGCTCCAAATAGCTCAATTAGCACGTGGTTGCCTTCATAAAACTTGCTACCGCCCGGCTTTTGGGCCCAATAACAGCAGGTGCCGGACTGGCAACCATAAACGGGAAACCGCTAAAATATTATGTGCAGTAAATTCGCGGCCCAACCGGTTGGAATGCTGCCGAAGATGCTACCAAATTCGCACTCAAAACAGTTACCGGAGCTTCCCCCTTGCAAGGGCGGCACGATTGCTTCATCTGCCTGCCTTACGCGGCTGCAAATTACGTCACTTGTCCTGTCCACAACTGCGCGTTCCGTTTTGTTGCCCGAGTTCAAAGCTCGCGCCAGGGGCCAAAACGTTCGCGGGTATTTACCGTTTTGTAGCGGAGTCTCGGTGTGCGCCGTAGCTGCAGACGAACGATCGTGCACGGCTTTTTGGTAACTAAAACCGAGCCCCAGCGAAGTAATTGTGTAAAGAAGGTGTGCCAATTCTGCGAGCGCTGCGTTTCGATGGATTATTGATGCTTCTTTTTTGCTGTGAGAATGTGGCGTGTACTTTTAAATTCCCATTCGCGATCTCACTCGCGATTTAATCCGGCACACACGACAAACTGTGATCATCAAGGCGGATTTATTTGTAGAATTTCATATCGGAACATAAGCTGCTTTCAGAGCGAATCAAGAAAAAACACGATTATTCTCCTATCGGTAGCGTTTAAGGCAATAGCTTTTGAATGATTTAAGCGATTGCAGTTAGGTTTAAATGATTATATCCTCATGCAAATGAAATTATATAGCAGCTTAAGCAGTGTATTTCGTACAATAGATTATGCCTTTTATTTTTCTACCACAGCACGACAAACTAACGCTTTGCTTCCCTCCCACTCTCTTTTCATTCCTACGACGCGCCTGATGTGGACATCTTCAGATAACGGATAGTTCCGTACCAACCACTGCCATAGACCTTGTGCAGGAAAACCGATCCGAAACGAGCAGGAAGCAGAAGAATCGACAGAAAAAAATATCTCTTCGAAACGAAACAGGACATCTAAAGGTGTCGGACGCAAAAAGCTCGAACAAACGACACACGAAACGATAAACGATGGGCAACCGAATGCGATCCTTGGTCGCGACGTTCGTGCTACTATTCACAGTACTCGAGGTAAGTGCATGCATCGCATCGGAAGGGAAAGAAAGCTGTTCATAAATTGACACCCCTTTAGGCACATACCAGCATTTTTATCATGATTTTTTTTGCCACCAACAACATCAGTCGGGATGAAAACAGATGAAATGAAAAGGAAAAACTCAGCGG
>JXXA01001638.1:0-27551 GCA_000956255.1 Anopheles punctulatus | reverse complement strand
CTTCTTATCAGCTCGCCGATAGCCTGCCTGCCGGAGACGATGTATTGTGTTTCTTTTCTAATATGGTCTATTTTTTTGTTATTTATTTATTTTTTTGACAATTGCTGTCTGTGTCATGCACGGTGTGAGGTTTGAGGGGCGAGCTGAATGATAGCATGAAAAGCGTTATCAGGTGCAAGTGTGTACACGAGAAAGGGAAAAAAACAGCAACACTTACCTATTCATGTGTGCCTATGTGTATGTGTGTGTTTGTGTGTGTCTTTTTGTATGTTGGTATAGGTGCGTCTATTGCGATTGAGCAGCCTGTGCTGTCAAACCTGTGATGGCATGCTCGTCGTCGTCCTTTCGGTATTGTTTTTGCTCGCTGGCAGAAGGTGCTTTTGTCTAGCCGCTGACCCACGGACCGGCCATTACCGAGCAGTGGTGATGTTGAAGGAGGCACTCTTCCGTTCTGCGCAACAACACACATACACAAATCGACCACGGGGAAACACAACATACACTCATATATATATACACACACACACTCGCACACACGTCACTGCGCTTTCTTTCACCGTTTGCGACGGCTGTGGAAACTCGGCGACACGAGCGGGACTTGAATTGGCCGTCTCGTTTGAAGTTCTATTGATAAGCAGTTTGATTGATGATAATCGGCCGCAGCTGCTACACTTCTCTGCACCACGGCAAAGAGGCCCCCAACTGGCTGCTTGCTACAACTTTCCGCTGGTTCAACCGAAGCAGAGGCGCCGTACGACAGGAGATCTACACAACCACTGGCTGTGTCTTCCTTGTTGTGTGTTTGGGACTGCGCTATGCGACTGCTGCTGCCTGCTCTCGCCCAGGGCTGTGCGATGCTCGCTCACACTCTCTTTTCCTCTCCGTCTGGCACGCTCGGTGCGTATATTGGTTGATGGACGGACGCGCACGAACAAACAGGAGTGAGCGAGCGTGTGAGTGGCTGCGGTGCCCACGATCCGAGTGAGCGATCCGTGTGCTGCTTCTGCTATCGCCCACACTCTATCGCACTTTCTTCCCTTCGGCCTACCTAGCAGCAGCACTCATGCACTGGCACAGGAAAGCGAGACGGCAATAGGAAGAGACAGAAGCAGCCGCACGAGAAGGAAGAGAAAAGAAACACAAAAACAGTTACTCCACTGTGGTGTCTGGTGATACTTCAACACACACATGCAAAAAATGTACATACATACAGGAACGCACACACAATTATCCTACTCTGTAACAACGGATGCGCGTTTTTTTTATTCCACCACTCCGAAAGGCACCTTCCGATGCGAGATGAGAAGAAAGCGATGGATGATGAGAAGAATCTTCACACGCAATCTTATCTCACTCGGTCGGTAACTCACACGCGAGAATGGAGCTACCGACACCCGCCGGGTCAAATACGTTGGGTCTTTCTTTGATACATTTTTTTTCATGTGTTAATGCGTACGTGTGTCGCTATGTAGATGTGTGCGTACGAAGAAAAAAAAGCAAATACTGCACCCTTCTCGCTGGTGGTAGTGTTGCAGGCTATCTCATCACTCACACATACTGTCGCACGCTCATACGCAACGTATCAAATGCACTTTGATGCGTTCCTGCTCCCTCCGCCACCTGCTTGCCCCAAAAACCAGCTGGTCAATTGGCACCTCTCTTTGTGTGCACGGTGGACGCGTTAACAATAAAATAGAATTACACGAGTTCTCACAGCGAAACAGAGTTGAAATATCGGCTGCCTTCAAAATGTCTGCATCTGGTTATGATTGTTTTCTTTTTCGGCACGCTTACTGAGCTGTCGTTTCGTGTACACACTCACACATACGTATATACATATCCAATCAAGCGCACACACACACACGTGCGCACAACGCAGTTTACAGCCCCCGAGAACAGAGAAGAGGATCTACCAACCATCTGCAACCAAGATGCACCCGTAATGCGAGGGAATAGTACGAAATTGCACGTAAGTCCGGCTCGGTGCAGTGTACTTACTTGGAACTGATGGAATAGCAATACGGCCACGGGCACACAGGGACACGGGACACGCTGATAACACGGTTAAATTTCGCCCAGCGCCCAACGCCTCTACGGGGTACACGTACGATGCCACACATAAACCCACTCTCTGGCCACTCACGGCACAGCACACTGCCTCAGCACACAACGAGCAGCTTGTTTACTGAGAGTGTGTGTATGTGTTGTGTGCTTATGCACAGCCATCTGACGTTTTACCTAGGTCGATCTCACTCGCGCCTTATCACATGATGCGCGTATGAGAGCGAGAAACAGAGAGCGCAATAGTTATGGGGCGTACAACTCTCCAAGTCAAGGTGCATACAGTTTTGTACAGCCAAGGTGTGTACGTGTAAATACATAAAAATGAATTGGTTTTACTAAAAAATCATTTTTGAGAAACGGTCATCCTACGCATAAATATGGTTAATTGATAAATCTAGTATCATAAAAACCGCTACCCTAACTAGTGTTAACTCATCGCCTGTTTTGTTTATTAGATGCTAGCCAACTGAAAATCAAACTGATTTTGTTTTGACAGTATTGACAGTTAACGGGCAAGCCGTTTCAAAGCGTTGGCGTTGGTTGTTTGATTTTACTCGATGAGATTTCAGGTGCAATTGGTGTTCCTTTGCCTTAATTCGCGTTTAATTTCATCTCGTACACGATGATGTACGATCAGCAACTCGATAGCAGGGGCTATCTGGTGTACCGGAATCGTTACAATGGCAAAACCGAACAGGACAACCCAAATTTGCTGTTTATTTTGCTCACAATCAACGAAAAGTTTGCTGGCTCCCGCTACAGCACGTACAGGTGTGCCGGGAAGCTGCATGCCCTGCAGAAGGCTCTCTACAGTGAGTATCAATAGTCTGAGAAGGGTAACACTGAGGGCACTTTACGATTAACCGTCTGTTTTCGCACATCCGTATAGCATCGTACATTCCATTCGAGATGGTCCACTCGATCCTGAACCGCCATCAACTGAACCTCACCGACAGTGCGCCCTCGATCAAACCATCCCAGTTGCTTGGTGTAGTGCACGATGTGTATTTTGCCGCCAGCCGTATGGGCTACTTCGACGAGCTGCCGACACGTCCATCGCTGGACGCGGTCAGTGCGCTCCTAGCCGGTTTCCTGTGGGCCGTGTTCGACCCAAAACGCGCCACACCGGTTTCCGTGCTCGAGCTGCGACAAACGCTGCTGCTGCTGTGCGATCACGCCAGCCATGCGCAGCTCGTCTGGGAACATTTTCGTCTCACCAGCGATCACAATCTGTGTGTATCACGGCATCGTTTCGAGGCGATGCTTACCGTGCTGTCGCGCGTGCTCACCTTCCTCGGCGAACCGGACCACCTACGACCCTCGATGGTGCAGCAGATCACGAGCGAATGTTTCGCCAACTATCCAGGCCTCGTAGGGCTGACCGAGTATCAGTTCTCCTGCCTGTGGAAACTTTCGTCGTTGTTTTCATACTACGCGAACGTGGTGTCGCTGTGCAAGCGGCTGCGCGACACGGAGCACATCACGCACGGCACGCCGTGCTACGGTTGCCGATCGCTGATTCAGGGTTTGCGCTTCAAATGCCAACGCTGTCGGCACGTTTCACTTTGCATGGAGTGTTTCACCACTGGCTACAGCGACAAGCGTCACAGTATGGCTCACAAGATGTACGAAATTAGCGGCACGGACGCAACGGATGCTGGTCGACACTGTAACGCCTGGCTGGGAAAACTATGGCGCTGGCTAACGATCGCACCGGCGGCGGAACAACCGTCCGGTGCTGGGCAGGATAGACTACCCGCCTCACCGTCCACCTACGAAAACCTCGAAGCGAAGCTTATCGACACGAAAGCGGTCGATTTGATGCGGACCGAAGATGAGCAGGGCCTAGTACCGGCCGGTAACGGTGTCGATCCCGTCTCAGATGATACCAACGTACAGCCACGTCGCGAATCACTCGTCAATGGAACGCTGAAGCGCAATTTAAGCCTGTTCAGTAGCGTCGAGTACGGTGTGTTCAACAGCACACAGCAGAAACAAACGCTCAACAAGCTGGTGGCCAGTGCCGAGGGGTTGGAACAACGGCACGAACAGTACCGGGCACGGATGACGGAGTGGTGGCAGGGGCTAACGGATGAGGAGCGCCGTACCGCGGACGGCATGTACGCCCTGTTCGTGGAATACGTTCACCAAATGGCGGACGGGTTGACCCAATTGAAGGAGCTTGGAGGTCAGCTTGGCCAGGGCGGGCTGCCGCAGTGCTCCAGCACTCCGTATCGCCAGCAGACAACTCTTACTCGTACTAGTTGTTCCTCCGATTCGGCCAAAGCAGGTAATTGTTTGAATTCCCAATCTAGACACAGTATAAACGGTCAGTGTTACTGCATTCATAAAGCTTAGTTGTATGAACGTAACGTTTTAGACTTGGCGGCGTTAACGTGCCTTATTTAAATTTTATATTGTTCAATAAGTGTATAAGAAAACATTTCATTTTCTTTGATTTGATTTCAAAATTTTAATTTGTTGGACTAAATTTAAAATTAATTTTACCATCTTTCGTATTCACTTGTTTACTCCGGCAGCGTCAACTCGTTCGCGGATGCTCGAAAAGACGGAGCTGTCCGTGCGAGACATCAGCACGTGGTTCCACATCGAGCTTGATGGGCGCACCCATCAACAGCAACAACAGCATGATGCAACGGTTGATACAACGGGAAAGGATGGCCCTCGTGATGAACTTTCCTGCCGGATCGATCGGTTGAAAATGGACACGCAGATGGCAAACTTTCGAGATCTGCTGCTGAAGGTCCGCGAAATCGTCGACGATTCGTACAGCGACAACACAGAGCTGGCGCGGTCGACTCAGCAGATTGAGAAGGCACTCGATCGGATCATTGCGGAGGAGGAGTTGAAACGAACGCAACAAGCCCTGCCGGCCATCTAGAGACGATGCGGCAGATCATGTCGCATACAAAGCAATACAATTTCACTACACATCATTAACGCATTTTCATCTTCGACAGCACCGAAGAATAAAGTATATTTTTCTCAACGCAGAACGCTTCACCGTGTACTATTGTAATCACAATTTGATTGATACATGATCTGACCTGGCAAAAGCTGTTGATTAAGCTACCATTAAAAATTACCATCTGAATGTCGCAGCTTCCAAGCAGAGTGTTTTCGTTTCTTACGATGAAAAAAGCTTCCGTTTCAAAGGCTAAAAAAAACGACGTAAATAGCGTTCAACGCACGCGCCACAGACCGTGTGTTGCTTGGGGTATTACAGAGGCATAGAGAGGAAATGCCGGATACGGCAAGCTCACGTTTCCGTCACAGCCACCTTCAATTCGGCCAGTACCAGCTCGATCTGTTGATCGAGCGCCAGTATGTGGCCGATATTACAGTACTCGGTGCCGATAAATGTGACCAAAAGCGGTAGTTTGTTCATCTGCACCACCTGGTACCCGGTGTAGACAGAGATGATATTCCGGTTCCGGCCGAGCCCGAGCTTGTTCGATTGCTCCGTCGCCATCGTGAAGGTGGTATGGAATGAAGGCTTCATGATCATGCCGACCGACTTATCGTCGCCGACCTTCATCAGCGGCACTCCATCCCGATCCGTGATAATGATGCAGTTCAGCCCAGCCACACTGGCGGTGCATGAAAAGAGTATTATCGCAAAGAAATTAGAAACGGTGCTTCCTCTAGCTGATACGTTGTGCTTACCGTTTCCGGATGTTGTAGAAGAATCTTTTCACATCGTCCGTCATGGTGGACGCTGCAGCAGCTTGTGGTGCAGCACGATTGCGTGTTATTGTAAAGCCGTTTTCCTTCGGTACACGCAGTGGAAAATCTTTGAAACACCTAATCACTGATAAGATGCGATTGTTTACTTCTGCACGACAGCGGCAGTTTTGAGATTGATAAATCAGCTGTGACAGTTCACGGTTGTGCTTTGTTTTTATTTTGTTTGAATTAACAACTCTACACGGTTGTGAGTTTTTCTATTACGTTAAAATGATGCTGAAATTAAGTTAAATTAGATCCTTCATTTACCCCAAACAATACCGTTCTGGTTCACAACGAAAACAAAACATTCAACACGGCTGACAATGACAGTGTTCAATTTGACGGGTTTTGTTCAGGCGGGTGTACCCGGACCGTCAAACAACCCGTGAAACATGTAACATTTCGTAGTAAATCGCGTTTTACTGTATTTTATCCACAGTAGAATGTACTAAAACCACAAAATACAGTGTTTAATGGAAAGTTTGCCAAATTTCCTTACTACGCAAAATACGAATATTTATTGCGTAGTTTTGACAGCTTGTAATTGTCCCCTCACTCTCACTTACTCGCAGAACAATGTAAACAACGTAATGGAAGACCCTTTTACCAGAACAAACCTTCGCCCGATATCGGCGAATATTATTCTTCTTTAGTACACGTTTCTCATTGGATCTCCTCACACCGATACGACGACTTTTGCTGCGTCATTTATTCGTTTGTACTGCAGTTTTCATTCGGATTTCCACCCAGAACGTATGGTACGGTGCGAAACGGCTCGGTACGTTTTATGTTTACTTCCAGCGTCACGCAATCATCCAGCTGACTCAACGGAAAGCGCATGTGGTCCCACAAAGCGATACGAGCAATTGGTGCAGCAACATTTCATATTTCTACCGTCGCAGCGTGTTTCATTCGCGAAGAAGGACATTGTGCATTTCCTGCTGGTGGTGTGAAAGGATGTGGGCTGTTGCTGTACGTTTTTGAGTAGCAATAATTGCAACGGCACGCGAGGAAAGAGCAAAGCATGCGCGGACGCGCTCGCACGTGCACGAAAGAGAGCAGAACAGTAGTAAAAGCGGCAAAATAAGGGCCGAAAGCAAGGACGGTCGGAAAATGGTTTGTTATTGTCACACCACATAAGCTAAAAATACGATCGATCCGCGTTGAACCGTTGCGTTTTGTTTTGTTGTCGCTAAAACTCAATACAGCAAGCTCAAAAACCCTCAGAAAAAGTATTGCGTGCTCGCACAGGTGCTAATATCAGTCCGTTCCGTCCGTTGTGATAAGAGGAAAATAAATATTATCGGTCACAAAAGTGTGTGCGAATGATTGTGTACGTGTGTGTACGTACGCGTAGAAGTACCTGGCCTGGTTAAAGCTCCTTATCGTCGTATAGAAAGAAAAATGCATTCGGCGCATTTTGACCTAAAATTGTAACACTCGCGCTCTTCGAAAACTGCTTACTCTCTGTGTTTGTGTCTGGTTGTTGGAAATAGTGTGTCTGTGAGAGAGTGTTTTTGTATCAACCGAAGAAGAAGGAATCCATAGAACTTTCGATTGCGTTTCGGCGACGATTTTTGTAATTATTTTTACTGCGAAACGCGCCCGTTTGGCCAGCAGCCCAACATGGCTGTCAGCGGCCCCAAGGTCGTCCCAGTGTCCAGGCGGAGGACGAATGTGCACCGGGGAGGTACCGCCCGGTTATCGATTGGTTCGATCGTGTCCGTACTGACGCTGATGGCAGCAACGGCAGCACAATCAAAATTGGTAGGTCCAACTGGTGGGTCGAAACAACGCTCAAACGCTCAATCAACATGCTCCGGCACAATATCGGCAAGCCTTACATATATCCACACTCCATGTTCTCCATGTTCGAATCGACAAATATACGCCACGGCCACGTTAGGCAAGGCGTTCGAGGCATGGGATTATAGAGTTTGCCGCGAGGCAAGAACCTCGCGGTATCTCGCGGCACCACTTAGTCATCCGTGCCACACACCAATCAACCAACAACGTAGATTGGCGTCGATGTTTGGCTAGCGATAAGCTGGCAGGTCATAAGATAGCGCGCAAAAGTTGGTTGGCAAACAACGCAAGAGGGAACTTTCCGTTTATAGGGATCTGATCTTTTCCATCCTGGAGGGAGTTACATTGTGTGCAGGACGTTTTTAAATAGTCATCATCGGTACATGTTGACAACAAAGAGTTGTTCTTTGGTGACTTGATGTCATCCAGAACGTCCGTCGTACGATGGTGGGATAATCTGGGGATATTGGAGTCGTTGTTTTGAATCGATTATCTTGAACCGATGTCAATCTTTATGATCGCCTCAAGTGGTCGGTCACGGTGGAAGTCCACTGGAGAATTTGCAGCGTAGACTATCGTCGGAGTATGAGTTTTGGTTGGGACGCTTTTTTTTTTTGTATATTTGAGTTTTTAATTGCCCTACTGATGTCGGCTCAATATTTTTCACAGCTGCTGAACGGCACCGACTGCACGCTCCACGAGCCGCTCTATAATGTAACGTTCGACTTCAACGCGCTCGTCTCGGACCTGAACCACCACGTAACGTCCGACGAAGGCGACGAGCGCTTCTTCTTCAACGTGTGCGAGAGACCGGGTAATGGCACCGGAAATGGAACCGGCGAACCCCGGGCGTACCTTGTGCGCCAGAACAAGAAGATAACGCTCGGGTACGAGCCTCACCTGCAACTGGACGATGGACGCATTCAGTTCGCGTTCGTGGGTGAACCGTGCGGCTCCAACGGCACCCATCGCTACACGCTGGATATCATTCTGCTGTGCAGTTACGAGCATACGCCGGACGATTTGCGTGTCATTCCGTCCACGCCGGACCAGTGTCGGTACTTCATCTTCTGGGATACACCGCTCGCGTGCCAGCCACTGGAGGCGCAGTTCAAGGCGAACAGATGTTCGGTGCGCGAGCCGACCGGAGCCCGGCACGAGTACGATCTGATGGGGTTGGCGAACGCGAACCATGAGGTGGCCCTTCCGGGCGGGGCCCGGTTCGTAGTGTCGGTGTGTAAGCCGGTGCGGTACGGGCATCTGACGATGTGTCCACCGGGGACGGGCGTTTGTCTGGTGAACGGTACGGACTATCTGGACTTCGGGCAGGCCCTGCCCGCCCCAACGCTGGATGCGACCGGGCAGCTGGTGATGGATATGCGCTCGAAGTCGGCGCCGTGTCAGAACTCACGGATCGTGTTCGTGTGCGGCACGGAGGATGGCGTGTACGATGCGGGCCCGGTTTACCGCGGCCGACGGGACAACTGTACGCACGAGTTCCTGTGGCGTACGCCGCTTGCCTGCCGCGATACACGCCCCTGCACGGTGAGCAATCCGATCACGGGCACGCGGTACGATTTGAGCCTGCTGGCGAACCGGACCTACAGCTTGACGGCGCGGGACAACCGAACGTATGAGGTGGGCGTCTGCCGGATACCGGCGTCCAGCCGGTGCCCGTTGGATGCGGGTGCGTGCGAGGTGAACGACACGCTCTCCGTTGGCTTGGGGGTGATTTCGAACGAGCTGCACTACGAGACGACCGGCGCACCGTACCTACTTTATCGTTCCGGTGCCGTTTGCGACGGGACGAGCGGTCGACGGTGGGAGACGAAACTGGAGTTCATCTGCGAGACGGACCCGGTAGAGGGTGGCCGCAGCGGCAAGGTTGTGCCACCGACTGTAGTGGAGAACGGCGACTGCCAGCTGGTGGTACACTTCGAGACGGTGTTGGTGTGCGAACCGGCGTTGATGGCTTGCGGTGCGCACAACGAGTCGGCCATCGATCAGTACGTAGACCTGACGCCGCTGGTGGACGCGACGCGTAACTACCAGGCACGCGTTACCACACCGACCAGCGGTCAGCCCGACCGTCGCTACTTCTTGAACGTATGCCGTCCGCTCGTCCCACAGTATGGGCTCAGCTGCCGTGGTGGCGCGGCCGCCTGCGAGGCAACGTTCGACGGTGTGACGGCGCGGAACGAAACTACGCTCGGCTTTCCGGACGTCTCGTTGGTCGTGGCGGGCGATACCGTACTGATGAAGTATCTCCGGGGCGATCCATGCCCGCAGGATCCGGTGACGAACCTCTCCACCACGGTCGCGTTCCGGTGTGCCCAAACGGCCGGCCTTGGGGTGCCAGTGCTGGTCGAGATCGAGCACGGCTGTCACTATCGGTTCGATTGGGACACCGCCGTCATCTGTCCGCCGGAGCGGACCCTGACACACGTACCGGCCAACTGCAGCTTCCACAATCCTGCCACGTTTGGGTGGTTTGATGCGAACGGTACGTTGACGGAGCTGGCGATGTGCGATAAAGTACCGACGGTTGCCACGGTTGACTATCGCACCGGGACGCTTAACCTCCAGTACACGATGCAGACGGATGGCACCAACTGCAGCAGCACCAAGGGTACGTGACGCGTTTATATTTCCCGTAGTTGCGAGGATTTCAATTGAATTCTTATGCTTTGGTAGGGGTGAGGACGTACAACGTGACTGTTACCTGTGCGACTGCGGAGAGCCGTCTCGAGCGAACCGAGGTAAGTGTTGGGGATTCGGGAGAAATCAGCACAACTTCGTTTGCCTTAGATTGGACTGTTACATTTATTTTTGACTACAACAATGTAGAACCTCTCAACATACATGCATCTGTACGTGTGTGTACACGCTATTTGTTCTGCATGGCTGTTCTTACATTCTATTCACATAGACACATGTACTAAAAGCTAGTAAATTAGTAACAAACTTAATGACACAATTATTCGTGCTGAATCGCTGAGATTCGTATCAATTCTTCCTGCCACGGTATGGCATTCGTGACTATGATGAGATTACCGGTGTTGGAGGGTATGTGATGACGAGAGGGGATGAGATTTTGTCTCCATCTAACTTGACGTCTACGATCTAAGAACATTAACTACTGGCTTACTTCTAAATAGAAAAAAAACTGTCAAAATTCGAGATGTATGTCAAATGTGTTTCATGGTGGCGGTATGTTTCACACGCCCGCATCGAGCTTCCCGTTGCTGATGGTGAACGGAATGATCTTGTCCACGTCGCAGTAGCTCGTCAACGGGGCGTCCAAACTTTTGCCCTTGCCTTGGTCCCGCTCGATCGGGGGCGTGCTGTCGGGAGCTGATGGCGACCCCGTCTGTGCCGGTGGCTGCAGCAGATTCAGCTTGTCGACGGACGCATGCGTACCGCGGATGCGACGGGGGTGGGGCATCGCGTACTGCAGCTTCTCCCAGAACCAACGATCGTCTCGCCGGAGGTAGGTGTTGGTGTTGATGTAGCCGCGCATCTGCGGATCGAGCTGGTCGATGTTGCCGATGTCGTCGTAGACGATCAGTATCACGCGGTTGCGCTTGTCCGTGACCGACTGGTCGTACGCGGTCTGAAACTCCATCTGGCCCCACATTGACTCGAGGTAGTGTTTCGATAGGACGATGATTGTACGGCGCGATTCTTCTACCGCTTTCGTGATCTGTTGAGGGAGAAGCGAATGAAGAATCGGTTAAAGGGGAAATTTATTAAACCGTTTGCAAATGAAAAATGCGTTCCATTTATTGAATGTTGCTGGAGCGTGACGATCGAGTAATTAAATCAGACGTATTGAATGTCTATTGCTAAACCCTATCGTATGTGCCCGATAGAGCGATAGAACAAATAACTACATTCATTGCTTCCGAGTGAACCAATAACGAAACGTGTCTACTATAAACAAAAAAACACACACACACACACACACTAACCTGCGTTGAGATCATTTCGCCCGGCATGAAGTCACGTACATGCCAGCAGAGCTTGAAGTTCATCGGTTCACGTTCGAGCGTCGGTACGAGTTCCTCCGCGATGAACGCTTCGTCTTGATGCGAGTACGAGACGAACGCGTCGTACCGTTTGTCCTGATCGACCTGTTCCTCGGCCACCAGCCACTGGAGCAGATTGTGCCGGAACAGCCACACCTTCAGCTCGTGCTCGTAGCGCGTGTACAGCCCGAACAGGGCCAGAACGAGTAAGGTTAGGATGGCAAGAAGCAAGCACAGGGCTATGATCAGCTGCGTACGAGTGCGGCACAGTTCACTGACGGTGGTGGAATCGATCGGTCGTCCATCGGCACAGTGAAGCGCGTGGCTGTCGGCAACGCGCCGGACGTAATCATGCACGAACGTGATCAGCGGTTCGCCGCAGTCGCAGACCAGCGGATTCGCTGCCAGACGGATGCTCTGCAGCGTGGTGCGGTTAATCAGCAGATCAACGAGCTGGGAACTGGCTGTGGTCAGGAGATTCGCGCTCACATCCAACTCCTCGAGCACGGTCGGTAGGCTCTCCGGTGCTAGCGCTGTGAGGTTGTTGTTGGAGAGGTACAACCAACGCACCGCGTCCCAACCGGTGCGATTGCCCGCGACTGGTAATGCGTGCAGCTCGTTGTGCTCGAGGTGCAGCTCGACAAACTGATACCGAAGAGTGGCTGGGCTGGGGAAAACCGGCACGGTGCGCAGATGCTGACCGGTGCAGTTGACAACGACGCCTTGGTTGGCTGGTCGCAGCTGGCATCTACATGCACTCGGACAGTAATTCATCTCTGGCGTGACATCGCACAGCAGCGAGGCAAGGTTCAGCTCACGAAGTGGGATCCCAACCAACGCCGGCGGACTTGCGCACCGAAGCTTGGACAGCTTGAGCGTGAAATCTGCTGGCTGCACGGTCTGCGCGTGCTTTACCAGCCGGTAGAGATTACAGTCGCATTGGAGTGGATTTTCGTCCAGCAGTACTTCACGCGGCAGCACGTCGTTCAGCCGCGTGACATTGGCAAAACTGACCTGCTCGATGCGGTTCCACCGAAGGTCGAGCATATGGATCGCCTTCGACTGGAATGGGAAGTTGCTGTCGCTAATGCTCATAATTTCGTTGTGCGCTAGACTAACATTCTTCAGATTGGGCATGAAAATGGTGAAGTCGTAGAACAGGTCCGTGATTCGGTTGTGCGACAGATCGAGCATGACCAGGCTGTACAGCGAGGCGAACGGTGTTTGGTACCCGTCGAATATCACGCCTTCGTCGTAGATACTCTCCAGTACCAGGTGGTTGTGGCTAAGGTTGAGTATCGCCAGCGATTTGCTCAAGCTTGAGAACGCGTGCAGATCTATTAAGCTCAGCTGATTGTGCTGCAGATACAGCTCATTCAAGCTTGTGGTCGATGCTAGCAGGGTTCTGTTGTTGCGAGACAAGTTCGAAGTTAGTAACGAAACTCCGCACCCGACCGACAGTGGCGATTCTTACCTGTTCAGTATGTGCAGCTTGTTGTGGCTCAGGTTTAGGATTTTTAGCTTTGTTCCGTCGACGAACAGTTCGTTCGGCAGCGTTTGCAGCTGGTTGTTGGAAAGATCCACGTTGGCTAGGCTCGTTGCACCAACGAACAGATTGGCGGGCAGTTCGGAGATGTTGCACTTGGCGAGCGATACATCCACAAGCGTGGAAAGGTTAGCAAACAATCCATCGCCAAGCGTCAAACCCGGTCCACCCTGGTTCGAGGCGTCGAACTTCGTTAGCAAAGCGTTGTTCTTGAACAGACCGCCGGGCAGGCTGGTCAGCAAGTTGTGCCTCAGCATCAGCTCCCTCAGCTGCGGCAGTTCCTCGAACACATTCTCCTCCAGCACCGTCAGCCGATTGGTGATGAGATCAATCTTGTGCAACCGCGGCAGCCCGACGAACCGATCGAGCCGCTCCAGTAGGTTGTTGAAAAGATTGACCATTTCCAGGTGCGGCATCTCCTCCACCAGCCCGGCAGGGAGTGTTACCAAATTGTTCTGCGTCAACTCCAGATTGCGCAGGGCTGGCAGCGGGCGCAGGATCGTTGGCTCCAGTGGGTCCCGTCCGGTACCCTCACGCAGATCGAGCCACGTCAGCTGTGGCAATGCGCTAAACAGCGCCGGATTGGAAAGGGGCTGTTCGGCGGCATTCTTCAGCGACAGAATGGACAACGATGTGAGCCCCTCGAACAGCGCCGGCTCGAGCGAAGTGTTGGTGCTGTTATTCCGGTTATCCACGAAGTACAGCTCTTCCAGCTCGGTCAGTGCGTTCGGACCGAGCAGGGGTGACAGATGCTCCGCCAGCGACACGTTTCCCGCCGGTATCGGACAGAACGCGTACGTTAGCTGCCGGAAGCGGAACCTCGGCAGATCGGTGACGTCTCGTAGACTTTCGAAGCTGTGTGGGAACGTTTTCGAACATCGTATGTCCAGGTTGCCTTTTGAAAGGCGAACGGCAAACCCTTGCTGAAGACAGGACAGATGGTAGTTTCTGCAGGGCTGGCAGACGGCAGCGCACTGCATGGCGCTAGCTACCATGGGCATCAGAAATCCACAGGCTACCAACCACCACGCCCAAGAAGGCGCCATTTTTCTTCCGCACTCGACTCAACACTGCAAAGGTAGAGAAAAAAGCGCTGGGGTAAAGGATACGCTCAAATGGGTGTTACGAGCCGTTAATGTTCCAGGAAGAAGTTAACTATCGATCTCCAATCTGTTATTCCTCGCACATCTTTGATTGCAGTGGCGTTTTCGTACCGGATGAGCAGTTATTTATGGCGCAGTGGAAAGTATTGTGCGTTTTGTTTTCAACACAAGGAATACATTTATAAAATCCATCAAAATGTTGATAACCCCCGTTGGCATTTGTTGTGGTGTGAAAAATCACATGCCCGTTCGATAGATAATTCCGAACGTCCGTAGTCGTTCGGGTTGGAAGAGTGTTGCTCTTCCTTATAAAACCACCTATCTTCCGTGTAGGAAACGATTAGGCTGCACCAACTCAAGGTTGTCGAAATGAAAACACAGCACTATGGAGATCTTATTATCTCCTCAGATTCACTCCACAATGAATGCTGTGTGCGTTGATGGCAGATCCGACGTAGCTGCGTCGTATTGATCGTGGGGAAGTTGGACATCCAGGAGACGATCGCAAAATTAAAGCGCATAAATGTACGCACACAAACACACATACACATTTGCGTACAAAGACACGCATGCTGCTTATCAACACTTTGCGTTGCCGCTCACAACCGGTTCTGTTGTGATGGCGTAGAATCGAGACTGTAGATCAGTGGTTCGCCGTTGAGGCAGGAGTTTGGGAATGCATAATTCCTGGCCACAAAACCCACCTTTTGCTGGTTTGAGTCGTCGCGGCTGCCAGCACGTACCACTGGGTTGCTGTTGATGTGGCTCTGGTTTGTGTGTGTGGTGGAGTAGGTTAGCATCCACACTCAACACCCAGCAGAGCACGACTCGTTCGAGGGTTTTCCCCGTGACTGGTTCACTGTACACACGCACGCATACAGACACACAAACACGCGCACGCGATGGTGACCGGAATCGGACAGCCAGCCACTGGCACTGCACGGCGAAAAATGGCCCGCTTGGACCCGTAGCAGCAGCACCGTCCGTAACGCTCCGTCAGTTGCTGCGCGTAAACAAATGTTGGCTCGGTTCGGCAGTGACGCACGATCGCGCACAGCACGGCCGCGTTGCTGCGCCTCACAACACGCACACAATCGATCGTTTACGGCGAGGTTATCGAATCTATTTCACCTCTGTTTGTCCGACGTCGGTGGGACTCTCGCGACGACAAGTGCGTCCGTCTTTGCGAACTGCTGCGAGCGCACTGGCTTGGGTGATTGTGTGTGCGCATACGCTGAACTGACAGGAACCGTGCTGGAATTCATCTACCGGACCCCGGTTAACCCTTTGCTCTCGGCAAGATTGGGCTTTTGGGAAAACATTCGTCAAAATATGTTGCATTTTTTTCAGTGCTTTTTCATTCACTTCTTGACGAAACGAATGCTTTTCTTGCTGTGTTCAACAAAATATGCATAAAATATGTATTGCCCATCTCACTCAGAGATGAAATTGTTTTTCGTAGTAGGCGTTGATATTACTTTTTGTTATTGTTAAATGCTTATTCAATGTTATCATGAACTATGATGATCTAGTCATGAGACTTTTTAATTTTAGATTAATTCAAGAAAGTTATTTATGATAGCTATGATGGGCATCAAAGCTAGCATTAGTATGCATGTAAAGTACATCTTCAGCGGAAGATAAAACATAACTTCTTCACACCTTAATACTTCGAGCAGCGGCAATTATGTTTAACCATTTACATCTCTTCGTTTATGATGTTTAAATGTTAAATAATTTAATGTTTAAATAATTTATGTAAAAATTTTAGCTCTTCATATTTTGTTCTGTCTATATGAGTGTATTGTTAATTTATGATATGCGCCCAACAAGCTTGAAGCAATTTTGGCAAAAATAAAGCATGTTTACTGCTTCAAATATTGGCTGTAGCTACTTAGAGCAGCGCCGAGGGTTAAAAAAATTAATATAAAAATTAATACTAATATGTTTACAAAAATATGACTTTAATTAATAAAATGTTTTTTAACGATTAGCTGCAGTACAATTTACATTAGGCCTAAATTTAACGCTATTCCGACGCCTTGTTCGACATGCCTGAACATCGACATGGCTAATTACTGAAGTTACGTGCAATTGCCGCCGAGAGAGAAGGCGATAGATCGAGTGAGCGGCTTCATTTGTCGTAGCATAGAGAAATACCTCACTCACGATGCATTTCACTGCGATTGCATGAGTCATAGTGCCTTTCGTACACACGAAACAATACTCCAGACTGTGTAAATAGCAAACTAGCCTCAGCGCATGTAACCATGCCAGCCAGGGATGTCAAAATTAAATTGAGCTGCCTGTTTTTTTTTTACGCCATCGTCAAAGAGTTTAAATAAACGACCGGTTTCTGTATGATTTACTGCGCACTGGAGCACCGTCACTGGTCACTGTTGTTTATGCCTGCCAGTATAACCAGCTGCGCTGCGAGCGAACCTTGTTTTGATCAAGATATTTTTAGGTCTTAAAACACATCATTTGCTTATCATTGAACGGGGAAGCAACACGAGGCCTGCATGTGCTTGATGAGAGGGATTTTACGAATTCTTTGGAGGTAGTATATTTTATTTTGCACCCGCCCGACTTTCCGAGTAGATTTCTGCTCCTAGACGCCGATTCAGGTATTTCCTTCATGTGACGTGGGTTTTTTCTCCTTCTTTTCGATACGTTGCATACCTCTGTAACGGTGGGGTTTAACCCAGGCGCGGGAATACACGGCGAAGGCAATACCCTAATAAAAACATTACCAAATGAAAACGCGTTTTGCTTCTTTGTCTCTGTCTTGTATTTTCACTCTTTCCGGTGAGTTACGCTTACAATCTAAACACTCTTACTTTAAGGCGTTATTCACAAATGAGAGATGCAAGGGAGATTCAGTGGAGATGTGGTCGAAAGGTGTATGAAAAAGAAAATACGATGCGTGAGCTGGTAAAGCTTCCAACGGCAAGACGATATCACATCTCCCTGACATTGAGCAAATCTCTAGAAAATAGGTAACATCACCCTCGTACGAACGTAAAAGTTCTGCGTTGATATCTGGGGCACCTCTACAGATCGATATCTGTATCGGGCAGTATATAGGTTTGGAGTTTTGCGAGGGCGAGAAGAAAAGCAAAAAACAAACCCTTAAAATGGTCGTGGGATTACATGCTAATTCGCTCGAGGGCGGTATCTTTGTCGATTTGTCTAATTCTAAGTACGCTTTGGATGGTGTATGTGCCTGTACGTAGCTGAAGTTGGTAGGGAAATTAATTTAGTGACACACCGATCGACGTTGCAGTGGGGTATAAAAGTTGTGTAAAGGTGTATAAAAAATCTTTACAAATAGTAGTCAAAACACGCGAATAGCAGGGACGGGCGAGTAGTGCCGATTCGGTCTTTCGGTTGTCGATCGATGGTTTTTGCTTCCGATGCTAATTTGGGTGCGTTCATTCATGACGTTGTTTTGGTTCATGCTGGAGCTGCGCTAGCGATAGAAAGGTGAAGTAGTGTGTGTTTTTAGATTCCGATAATTTTGCACCATAGTGAAGCATCATCCTCCTGCTCCCTGTTGCACGTTCCAATTAGTCGGGGAGTTCTGCGTACAGCAAACCGCCATACGGAGGAAGGCTTTTGGATTTAATCTCAGTCTATTCGTTGGTAATTTGGTTCCACCCGCTCTCGGCCCTCTTATACGTCGCTCTGCTTCGCGTTGCTGTTGATGACGAAGGCACCATTGATGTGACCATCGACCCGGTACGGATGCAGGTGTTGCGGGTGGAACAGTTGCGATGTCGCCGATCTGCCACCGTGCCCGCTGATGATGAACGGACCGGTTGGGGTGGCACCGGTGCTGCTGGTGTTGGCGGCCGGTACGGAGGGGTTGACGGGTTCGGTTGGGGGTGTGGTGAGCACGGGCGGTGTTGCCGGTGCCGTCTGCGGTTTGATCAGTTCCAGCTTGTCGTCCACCGTCGAACCCTGCAGCTGCTTCATGAACAGACCGCCGGCGGTACTGACGCCGGACTTGACGACGTTCGCACCGCTGCCGGTGCTGCCGCCGCCGCGAACCTTCGGTGGATGGGGCATTGCGAAGCGCACCTTGTCCCAGAACCATGGGTCGCCCCAACGCACGTAGGTGTTGGTGTGAAGGTACGCACGCAGCTCCGGCTCGAGTTCGTCGATGTTGCCGATGTCACCGTAGATGATGATGATCAGCCGGTTGCGCCGTTCCGCCATCGACTGTAGGTGCGCCGTGCGGAACTCGAGCTGACCCCAGAGCGATTCGAGGAAGTTGGTCGACAGCACGATGATGGTTCGCCGCGACTGCTCCACGGAGCTTGCAATCTGTGGTGGATAGAAAGCGTTGCGTTAGTTACCTCTCGGAGAGCTTTTCCCCCAGGTCCGATCGACTCACCTGCGATGTTATCATTTCGCCCGGCATGAAGTCACGCACGTGCCAGCAGAGCTTGAAGTTCATCGGCTCACGTTCGAGCGTCGGCACCAGGTGCTCGGTGATGAACGCTTCGTCTTTGTGCGAGTACGAGACGAACGCATCGTACACCTTGTCCCGGTCGAGCTCTTCCTCCGCCACCAACCACAAGCACAGTCCGTGCTTGAACAGCCACACCTTAAACTCCAGCTTGTAGGCAAAGTAGGCGAACGAGAGCAGCGCGAGCAGGCAGGCAATGATCGACACTATCACACACGCCAGGATGATCGCGTTGGAGCTGTCGAGGCACAGGTCGCTGAGCGTGGTCTGATCGAGCTCCCGTCCGTCGGCGCATTGAAGTCGGCCAAAGTCTTCGATGCGACGCTGGTTGGCATGTGCGAAGGTTAAGAACTGCGATGCTTCACACTGGCAGGTCCAGTCGTTTTGGGCGAGCCGCATGGTGGCGAGAGACTTTTTCGCTGCTAGTGCTTCGGTAACGCGCACGCCGAACTCCGTCAGTCGGTTACGGCGGAGATCCAGCAGACGCAGTGCGTCCGGAAGTTGGACCGTTTCGAGCGTGGTGATCGTGTTGTTGGAGGCGAACAGCTCCCGTACCTCGCTCCAGCCACCGGTTGCGGTGGATGCCGCATCCGGCAGTGCCGAGATGTTGTTGTCCTCGATGTGCAGCTCAATGAAGCGGTACCCGAACGTGGTGGGACGTGGCAGTTCCGGCACCTGCGTAAGTCCCTGTCCACTGCAGTCGACAATCACGCCCGTGTCTTCCGGGCGGATGAAGCACCGACAGGTGGGCGGACAGTGCCGGATCTGCGTCGAGGGTGTGTCCAACTCACAGAGCAGCTCCCGCGTCGGCACGTTGCGAATGAGTGTGCCCTGCAGGTGCTCCGGTTCCTGGCAGGTGAGCGCATCCGCCACCAGCTCGATCCGATCGTACACGGCCGTCGCCAACCGCCGCTGGACGTACTGGGCGAACGCGTACACGATGCAATTGCAGTTGAGCGGATTATCATCGAGCAGGATGCGCGCTCGTCCCGACAACTCGTCCGGGCTGCGTTGATCCATCAGCACCAGCCGCTCCATGTCCGCCAGATCTATCTCGAAGATGCTGTTGTGACGCAGATCGACCGTCACCGACGGTGCGAGGAACTGGAGGTTCGCGTACGTCAGGCTGGTGATGTTGTTGCGCGTCAGGTTGAGACGCTGCAGCTCGTGCGTGTTGAGCAGCAGGTCGCGCGGTACCGCCGTCAGCCAGTTGGAGGACAGATCGAGCTCACGGAGCCGGTGCAGGTGCTGGAACGGTGTGCCTTCCTGTACGAACATACCGAAATCGTTCTGCGAGGCAATGTCGCTCGTTTCGCCTTCTTCCGCGGCGTTCGACAGCGCGTTGAACGTTTCGAACGCGAGCTGGTTTGCCTGCAGATGCAGCGTGTGCAAGGCGCCCGTCCGTCGGAAGGCGTGCATTTCGATCGTCTGCAGCTGGTTGTGGTCGAGATAGAGCTCCTCTAGCTTGGTAAGCGTTTTCAGCGTGTCACTAAAAGAGAGCAGGGAACGTTAGTGGAAGTTGTACGGGAGTGCGGGCGTGGGTAAACACGCATACTCACGCCGAGAGTTCGCTGATCTGGTTGTGCGAGAGTCGAAGGAGCCGCAGCTCGGCTGTGTTGCGCAGCAAACCATGCGGTAGCTCGGTAAGCTCGTTGTGCTGCAGCTGTAGCACCTGCAGAGCGACCTGATCCATCAGCAAGTTCGTCGGTAGCTGCTGGAGCCGATTGTAGGCGAGATTGATGTGCGTGACGTTAGGCGAGCCGTGCAGCAGTGTGTCGGGTATGCGAGCGAGTCCGCAGCGCTCCAGATTGACCTGGTCCAGTGCGGGCAGGTACTGCAGCAGATCGGACGGCAGCGTTTCGAGGTCGACGCGCTGCGAGGCGAGCTTCAGCTTCCGCAGTTCACGGTTCGCCCGGAATAGACCGTCCGGGAGCGTGCGGAAGTAGTTGAAACCCATCGCCAGTTCGGTCAGCTGGGGCAAATCGAGGAACAAATCACCCGGCACCGTTTCGAGCTGGTTGGCGGACAGGTCGAGCCGCTCGAGCTCCGGCACACCGGCAAACATCTGCCGACTGACCGTGCGCAGTCTGTTGTGCCAGAGTGTGAGCAGTCGTAGATGCGGCAAGTTTTTCAGCAACCGTGGCTCCACCTCCTCCAGGCTGTTGAAGCTCAGCTCGAGTATGCGCAGCTTTGGCAGCGCGTCGAAGATGGTGGACGGCAGGCGGAGGACGTTGTCGCGCATATCCAACCAGGTCAGGTTGGGCAGATGCTCGAACAGGTCCGATCCAATGTCGGTCAGCTTGGCATTACTGATCGCCAGCCGGTCAAGCGTGTCCAGTCCGGCGAAGTGACGTTTCCCTAGCGAGGCGCTCTGTTCGTGGTTGGCGTTGTTCTTCAGCCACAGCACCTTGACCTGGGTGGTGCCGAGGAACGAGACGAGCTGCAGGATGGACTGACGGTGCGGGAACGGACAGTCGTCGATCGTCAGCCGGTTCGTGTCGCCGATGGCGAGCTGCGGGATCTGATCGAACTCGTAACGTCGGTTTCGCTGGCATCGCATCTCCGCGTACTGATGTGGTTCGATGCGCAGATGTACGGTCGGGTCGGACTCCGGGCAATCGATCTCGGTTTCTGAGCCGGTGAACGAGCGGCAGGAGCAGTTGCGCACATCGGACGGGCAAATGCCAAACCCATCCAGTCCATGTCCACGGTAGCCGGTAAGAAAGCTGTTACTGGGTTGCACCAGCAGCACCAGCGCGAGTAACAACAGTGTGAAGTGCAATGGCCGCAGCCAAAGCCGGTGAGGAGCATCTGCTGCTCCCATCTCCACGGAGCGTACGTAGAAACGGACTTAGGGTACGGAGATATATCTGATGTTTAGTTGGCGGTGTGAATATGTGGATGTAACTCCGAAGACTTCCTATATCCCACTCGACATGAGTCCAGATGTGTCATGTACTCCAACTCCAACAACTGTAATAGAGATATCAAAGAAAGGAACTAATTAGAAACCAAAAAGTTGGAAAGCATAGTGTAGAATCTTATACGTTGTGATTGAAGAGCAGCTTGCTCTCTCTCTCTCTCTCTCTCTCTCTGTCTCTGTGGCTTCCAAAGTCCGAAAAGAACAAGATACAGACCCAGTATACCTGTTGCGTGCCTATGGCGTTCTGGTCTGTTTGCGTTGCGATGTTCGTTCTTTACGGTCAAGCGGATGCCTCCCGTTTGCAGTCAATTTCATGGCATGTTCAAACGCCCTTTTCGTTCCGTCAGCTTTTGCTGCGGCGTACTCCGCAGCGCAGTGAACCTGCCTGGATGGGGAGGTAGCTAGAGTAGCGATGCAAACGTTTCATCCGGCACTGCTTGTTGAGATCTTCCCGATAGCTGCTGGCAGCTATCAAACCCACGCGCGCGCTAGTGAAAGCACCGATCAATTTCTGCCCAACGCGTTGCGAAAATTGTTTCAATAATTTCGCTGCGGTGGGAACCACAACATTCCCATTGTTCGCTTCCGGTGGTAACGGAGAGGTACCAGAGAGGTCGCGCCGCTACGATGTCTGCAGCGCGTTAGGCGATAGGGATAGGGATGCTCCACACCCCGAAAAGCAACTGAACCGTGGTGCCGCGCGGTGTTTTTTTTTTTGTTTTTTTGGTTGAAGATATTCCCCGGCGCGCAACTCGTGCGACCGATTGTTCCCAGGCAGCGTTTAATTTGGGAATTTTATTATCGGCGCTGGGTGATATAATCTGTCCTGACAAGACTTCGGCAGCAACAACACGTCGAACCACGAAGGCACAGCGCACAGGGCGAAGAAATGGGGTACGGCAGTAATGAGATCGGAAAAGCGTGCGGAGAGCAAAGTCTGCCTGGAAGCAGAGGTACGGAAAATCGACGTCAAGAACGTGCAAGTGCAAACAGTGCACAGAAGCGGAACGCGTTGTACTCGTTGCCACTCCGTTTCTCTCTTCACCCCCAAAAAGGGAAAGCGTGTGAAGGGTTGCGCCAGGGGTCGGCCAGTTTTGTTACAATTCCCTTCCCCCTCCACCAACCGAGCCCTCCAGCAGCCTTTATTAAAGAGCTTTTTAGGAGGAAATGATTTCGTCGTTCGTCGTCAGCGCCCGACGGGCTCTTGTTGTCTGGTGGGAAATCGGCGTTCTTCTGCTGTTTTTCCATCCACAGCCATAGTTTTAAGAAAGGGCAGTGGTTTCGCTCCGGCATCCGAGCAACCCAGGGCGCAGGGGTGAGCCACCCAGCCGTCGTCAAATGAGCACAGGAAATCGAAATCGGGCAGCTACTGGAAGCCATTAAAGTGTGATGGTTCGGTTTAATACTAGTTTGCACAGGGGTTTCACTTTTTTTAATTCAAGTAACAGGTGTCAAATCACCTGACATTAGTCCAGTGTATCTGTTGTCAGTGTCAAACTACTGTTGAGTGCTATAGCATGCAACAACTAATGCAAATGGTAATATTTGTTCATTTCAGCATACTTTCTTATTTAAAAAAAAAAAATTTTTTATTCAAAATATTAGTTTGAAAAATCTTATTTACTGTTCCAATGAAATGTCGGAGACGGCTTTTGGGTAATGTTACTGTGAAAATGTCGAAACATTTTTTTCCAAAACGTTGCTCATCCCTGGCAATTTAAGCTGTATGAGCTAACCTGAGCCGAGAACGCTTTCGACGGCTCTTAATTAATAACGCCTGTCCTCGTATCGCTCCAATTGGCTCTAATGTACCACTCCCAAATGCACTGACATTGGACAGTTTCGCTTTCGACAACCTTCAGCTTGTCTACGTTTCACTGGTTGCCGATACGATCGGAATACATAAACCCGGACATTTTCAGTCGTTGCAGCGCGATTGCGATCGGGTTTGGGCGAAACACAAAGCAACAAAACAAAATCTAGTGCGCCTGGGAAGGAAAGAAAAACAAGCCACTTTTATTATCAATTTCACCTGGCGGTTTCGTAAAACGGGGAGCAACGCGAAGGAGGAAATTGGAACGAGTGCACAAATTGTGTTGTTTTTTTTTTTCTCTCCATTTCACTCTCTTTTTTTTTTTTGGTGCGCTCTTTCTCGCGAGGTCGTTTCCCGCGCTTTTCCCGCCGTGGGTGGAGTTGTACCGGGGGCAGGCCCTGCTAGCAGCTAGTAGTTTTCTTTCTTTCGTTTTTTTTTGCTTCTGTGCCAACCTCCTCCAACCGTACCGAAGACGCGTACCGATAAGGTTCAATTTCCTGCCCGTCAGTTCGATTCGGTACCTTCGGTGGGCTAATTGATTTTCCACGGTCGCGGAAACGGTTTTCCGCCGCCGCTGCCACTCTTCCCCCGGTTCACTAAAATGCTTTGCGGTAACATTTTTGCAAACGAAGATTTTCTGTGCGTACTGGTGTGCTCCGCGCCATTTCCCCCGTGGTACCGGGTGCCCGCTGTCTATTATTACTCGTATAATTCCCGCACGGTACTCTTCCGGATTTTCCGGATCTCCCCAGGCCCGTGCGGGCCTTCGCACGCTGCTCTCCCCGGTACGCTCGTTTTCGCGTGCTAGGCCGAATAGAAAAGGTAAGCAAATTTTTTCGATTTTGCACCACATCCCGCCCGGAAATGGGGCGCGATTAGTCGATTTTCAACAGCATATTTTTTCCTTTTATCGCAACAGGCTGCTTGAAATTGAAATTGATAAACGTGAAGTGGAGAGGAGAGATACACTTTCGGGTGGAATTGGAACACTAGAGAAATTCCTCCATGGTGTTTCTATTGGTTTATAGTTATGGGTTTGTTTTATATAGAAAAATATCTATCGAGGCAGAGTCCAATATCCCAAGTTCTCCAGAACTTCCACCATGCTGTCCGCAGCAAGTTCTCCCCGCTGGATCGAAACGTTTGAAGTTGTTCGAACTCAAGTTCCAGGACAGAAACTGCACTCCACGAGCGCATCGGTGCCCTGGATCATGTGTTACCATGCAAGCATGTTGAGCCCATCGATACTTTGTCCTTTTATACCTTCGTTCGCTGCGGTACGCTCCGTACTTGGGCGTCCGCTGGGTCCAAAACTTTGTCAGTCAAATAACTCGTCCTTCGGGGGGACGAACCCTGATTTAGCAGCTTTGCGACAAAAACCTGCACCGCAAGCCCTATCGCATCCGGAGAAGCCCGGTGCGTTGCAGACTGGAAAGAACATGATACGCCTCGCGGCACCATGGCAACGCACCATGGTGGAAAAAAAAGCTCGCAAATGTCGCCGCACCGAGAGCCAAGTGCGGCAAGTGACGAGTTTCGAGTTTCATGCGCCAACGGGTACCGTCCGGTATCAATCCGGTGGCAGTTGTGTGAGGTTTGGAGCGCGATGCTTCGGAGAAATAATGCAGCCGTTTGCACTTTTCATATTACACACCCGGACAGCTGTGTGGTACAGCGCGTGGCAAGCTACTAATATTGTGATTTAGGACCACTCGCCATTGGAGGTTGTTGGTGTTCATGCGTCAAGTTCGTCTCCTGCATTGTTCATCTTTTGACAGGCGCACACTTGACAGCGATACCGAAGGCAAAGACTTTGAACTGCGGCTAGTTGTTTAGCAACCACTGTGCCTACCACGACCGTGCGGACGACTGATTGCACATATTTCGCTTGCGTCTGCGGAACGTATCAATTACTTTCCATGTCAAAAAAGACCTGTAACGCCACGGGCAAACCGAGAACTGATTATCAAGTTAGGAATGCTAGGTTTAGTTTTCCCCTGCAAACCTGGTAGTGAAGCCTATGCTCGAACGAACCTGATGCGATAACCCGACGATGCAAACCCGAACACAAACGCTGCATTCCACCTAGCAGCAGTTTCCATTTTGTGCGAACGTTTGCTAGTTGGAGGACACAGGCTACGTGCGAAAACACTGCGTTATTCTCTGTATTTCAGAAAAAAAAATAGAAGCCCCGATCAAATGCATCGTCTTGCGAGTGTTGGGCGGTAATGTCTGGACTGCGATGGGCAGAAAGCGATAGGGCCGTCCGGAAACGTGCTGCGAAACAAATCGTCCCCATCGTCCCAACGTGTGACCTTCGAAAATGTGTGACTCGTCTTTCGAAACCACACTTCGCACGCTCATTTCTAGCGTGTTGTTTATTAATCACCTTTTGCTGCATGGCGCAGATACGCAACTCGAGGCGGGGCGCGAGTGAAAAGAGTGTGAGAAAAATCTGCTCCAACCGCGGCGCCGTTCGTGACCGCGCGAGAAAACAGTATATTGGATCACGTTTCGACGTTTCGACGTTTCGACGTTTCGAATTTTAAGCGTTTTGACCTTCTTCGGGCGCCGAATGGTGAAACCCCGCGGGGTTGAACATTAGTAGCCACCCGAGCGGGATTATGTTCAATTTCTGTCCAACAAGCGGCCACCATTAACACGCGTTGGATGATAGAGAAATTTAAAAAAATGCTGTTTCGTTTATTTTATAATCAATGAGGGACTAGAGAATTTACTTGCAATTTGGGTAACATTTTTTGGAGCAAGGTATAGGCTTGGGAGAATGAGAATGAGCTATTGGTAAAGATTTGGTCCTTCGAACCGGATTATGCTATGTTATAGCTGCAGCAAAATGTAGTAGCGCTTGTACACTAATCGAATAAGGAGAAAAAGTAGTGAAAAGAGTGCGGAGGATTTTATATTAAAAAACAAAAAAAAAATATTATATGTTTTTCTTAACAAATGTTTTTATGTTCGATTACTTCGGCCCAGAGTAGCATTATAAATCTTCCCTTTGTGATGCACGTAACACACGACGAGTTACGGCTGCTGCACAAAATCGATTATTCGAGCCTCTTTGAAAAGTTCTTCTTGTTTCATGTACGGGGAGGAAAGAAAACAAAAACGCAACGAACAACCGAGGCAAAAATTGAGGTTAAACATTTCCATTAAAGTTCCGGTGTTTTGCTGGCCCTGGGTGAAGCAAACGGATACGGTAGCAGCGTCCGTTGCGTTGTTGTGCGTGCGCTCGATCGCTCTTTCCTTTTCACCCGAATGCATTTCATTGCATCTGATATGCATCCCATGGAAGCTCGCAGTGTCCGTGTTGTTGCACTCGAATAAATTGCGCGTATTTTGTGTCGGATGAACATGTGGTGCCGGCGGGGCGCTATGTTTTCCTCGAATTAATCTCCTTTGCCGTGCGCTGCGCATCGCTACGTTACACAAAAAAAAGGTACCTAAAGTGCACTGTTACACTCGGTCCAGTGCATGAATGAATCCGCTCAAGACGAGAGGTGTTTTGCTGGATCGGAACGAAAGAGAGCGGTGCAGGCGACAGAGAAAGGGGTGGGGGGGGGGGGGTTGGGTGCTGGATGACAGAGAAAATGTATTCCGCTCCACTTCAGTAATTGTGTAGACAGCCTACCCTTCCCCGACCCACACATCGAGTCGATTCTTGGAGTCCAGGGAACTTCACACGGGTTCGAAAAAAAAAACAAAAAAAAAACCCTAAAATTTGGTCCTTCGAACCGGAGCAGCCGAGTCTTGCGCAAGCTCCTGCCCACCGCATGCACGTTCGCATTGCGTTGAGTTGTCGTCTGGCGCTTGTGTTTCAATTGAAACGCGACTTGAAAGCGTAACATTTACCACCATTCGTCGCCCGGTGATGACATAATTTACTTATTTCTAATGCAAGAAAGATCTACCAAACCCCACCCGGTGTCCGATGTCCAACACGTTGGAAGTGATGTTGGGTTGGGAGTTTGCATCGCGGGTGGTGCGTTTGAAGCTTTCCTCATCACACGCACACATACACCCCAG
>JXXA01001636.1:0-13019 GCA_000956255.1 Anopheles punctulatus | reverse complement strand
CTCCCATTCGGATCGTCTGCCCCTAGCGAGGAGTGACTAACCAGCTATGGTGGTAAAAATGAGTCTAGAAAGCCGGTAAAACGGCAGGCATGACTTCGGTCGTTACGCCAATTAGAAGATATATGCGACTACATTCAATTAATATGCATGCAACGTAGACTTGGGTTCGCATTTGTAGGGGTATTTTATTTGTGTTATACATTTTTTACTATTATCATTACTCTAATGTTCTCATGAGAAAGCATTTGTCATGGAAATAACGAATGCAAATGTGCTTAAAATGAGAAAAAATATCGTTATCGCGCGCCGTAACTGATTTGGAAACAAAACTATGATTCCTAATTTGAAACGCATGCGATTACAATTAATCAGTGAAAGTGAGAAATGTAGATAAACGGTTGCGAACATGAAAATTCCAATTCGGATTCCAAGCTTCGTATTATAAATTTTCATTGACTAATATTATAACATTTTTTCATAAACCCCTTTGTCATGGAAGCATCAAATAGAAGTAGAAGTATTAATGTAGAATTTAAAATTCATTCCATTTTTCATGGTTCATAATTTAAAAATATATACCATGGACACATGGAATGCAAATGTACTTAAAATAAGATAACATATCATTATCCCATCCTGTAATTGATTTGGAAACAAAACGATGGTTCCGGATCCCGATTTTTTTCGGTTATTAATTATGAAGATAAATAATGTCATCATGAGAATAATATGAAATTCCATGAAAGCTGATTCAAAACTTAACAAAATGTATTAATTATTGATTTTCAATTTATTTCCAGTGAGGGCGGTTTCTTTAAGGCACATCTACACTTTCCTAAGGAGTATCCGTTGAGACCGCCCCGCATGAAGTTCGTAACAGAGATCTGGCACCCGAACATTGACCGAAACGGAGACGTTTGCATCAGCATTCTGCACGAACCGGGTGATGATAAATGGGGCTATGAGAAGGCGTCCGAGCGTTGGCTGCCGGTCCATACGGTCGAAACGATTCTAATATCGGTAATTTCGATGTTGGCCGATCCGAACGACGAATCGCCGGCAAACGTGGACGCAGCGAAGGAATGGCGAGAGGCGTATCCCGAATTTAAGCGAAAGGTAGCCCGATGTGTTCGAAAGAGTCAGGAAGATTGTTAGTAGCATTTATAATCCTTTTTTTTAATTGTCTTATATTTATTAATTAATTATTGTACGATTACACTTACCTTAAATGAACGAAAGAAAGGCATTGAAGGATCAAGTATCGCTATCGTCTGCAACTAGTGTCCCTAATACCTTCTATCGACTATCACTACTGTTATCCTTGCTGCTGCTGCTGCTAGCTGCTGCTGCTACTGCTTCCAAGTCTACACACGCTTCTGGGAGCGTTGGTACGAGTGAGGTTTACGAGACAGACTATTGGACATTGTCAGAGGCTGGTCGGTTGATAGAAAGAAAAGAGTTAGCAAAAATACTAAAGAAAGGCGATCTACGTATCGATAAGGAGCCGGAAAGATGGTAATAGCATTTGCTTCCCATTTCTGAAACTGGTAAAGAATCGAAAATTTGGACTGTGATTGTGATGAGTGTCTGTAGCCGTTTCATGAATACACTGCTCGATGAAGTGAAATCGATCAGAGTGAAGTAAGAATAGGAATGCAATTTTAACACTTACTCTGAAAAGGATACCTTGCCCAGCGATGATGAAAGCAGCACATGGCGTCGTAACACAATAAGCTGTAATGGGAAACAAACCAAAACAACCAGTACATCTACATCTACCACGTGTCTTGCAGTGTCAGCATCATAATTCCGCAAGAATTTTCAAGAATTCTAAAACCTCTGTCACACGTTCTAATGATGATCTAACGAAAAGTAAATATCACTAACAGTGCAGCGGATTAAGACGTGAATAAGTCGTGCAAAGGTGGGTGATATAACTTCCATTCATTTAAGATTAATGAAATGGAATTGTTGTATAGACTTAATTTCCAATAAACGGCACATACGCATGCACACACATAAACACACTCGCAAAAATACGGCGGTACATTTAACAAATCGTCGAATTAGGTTGGGGAAGCGAATTTGATACTCAGGAACATTAAACTACGACACTTAAAACATTTACAAAAGTCGTACAGAAGAAGCTAATTAAAAAAGAAAAACAAACACAGCATTCAGATCTCGAGGAAGAGATGAAAAGGCCAAGCATTGAAGGTATTTTTATGTACACGGCTTCTTAAATGGTAACACAGACGTGTTTTTTTTATTTTGTTTCAAGAATTGTAAACCCCCTGCCCGCCTCTTAGCTAATTGTGTCCATGCATGGATCATTTTCATACGCCTGTGTTAAATGTTCGATTTATGTATCTGCACAAAACACATCATTCGGATGAGCTTGCCTGTCGTCTCGCTTCTATAATGTAAATAGCATAGTTTATTAAGACTATGATTATCCAGCAAACATCCCACTCATTTTATGTTGCGAATATCAAAATCTGTTTTCCGCATTCTTCTCCCATGATTTGAAGGAGCAAGACACATCAATCGGTAGTTGGTGGTTGGTTGGTGGAGTTTGTTTGAGCGAGAAAATGCAACCAGGCAGCGATACGACGATATATGATCCACAACATTATTCAGTTGCTTAAATCGATTAGATTACATTGACTGAATATAGGTGGTAGTTATGATAGGTTCAATGCAATGAGTTCAAACCGTATGACCGATCAGTTTGACATGTTTCTGGATTAGAGTATTGCCTCTAAAGAAAGTCTGCTTCTGTAGGCTCACATTTGTATTCGTACTAACCAGCAAGTTTAATTTAGCCACAATCGTACTAAAACGGGAAACAACTGAGATTGCAGATAGCATTATTGTGTGGAATTTACTGCTAAGAGCAAGGAAACCGTCATCAGACACGTTACATTAATCCAAGCCGGTTGAACAGAAGAAACAGCGGCGAGGGCTACCACATTATAACTAAAGGCAGCTTAGTTAGGTATAAGAAAAGAAAATGATATGCAAGCAAACAACGCTGGAGTATGGAAACAAACACCCAGAGAGCAGTAGGAGGATTCAAATTAGCGAAGATTAAGGATAACGCAAGAATCACAACCATCGCGAATTGATATTGAAGCTAGCCAAAATCCAAGAGCAACATAATAAAACTATTGGAACGTATTCATTCGGATGGAGTGTTACGATCCTGGTTCTGGTTACGATGTATGCTCGTAGAATCCTCGACTATAGGTTCCTTTCAAAGTAATGTTTAGTTCACTTTACTTTTTTTTCTCTATCTCAATGCGGCTCATTTGTATAAGTAATCCTTTGTATTTTTACTACTCTCTGCACAAGGGACAACGTATGCGAATACAATGTGGTAACATAGAAAGGCATCGAGCGCGTGCATGCAAGTGAGACAATTGTAAAACAATTCAATACAAATAAAGAAGGTCTACATCTGTACGAAATTAACCATGGTTTAGTTTTAATTACTGCGTGGATTGATGCCACCTAACTGGTGGTGTTGTTGAGGTGCGTATCGTTGTGGCGTTGGCAGCGCCAGTCTTGCCCACGAAATAACCTGTACCATCTCTCCTTAACGAGAAGTGATTAAACTGCTATAGAAAATCTCGTCATCACCACGTTAGTAAACTGATGACACTTTAGTTGGCGGAAAAATACGTTAAACAAAGCATTAATGACCATGCACTGATTAATTTTCAAATTATTCAAATTGTAGTAATAATTTTGATAATTTTGGTAATCTTACGCGAAACTAACTTCGACAACTATGTTAGGTGGTGAGCGAAAAATCATCTAAGCCGTTCAACCGAGGGGGGCATTCCATAAAAGGTAATGAAAACCTGTAATGAAAAACTCAATGTTTAATAGAAATTGCTAGTACTTGAAGAAGACGAGGAAACTTACTTTGAGAAGGTTTATCGTGCTAAATAATTTGATAGCCTGGCGAAGGTTTGCGCAAGGAAGTGTTCCAACACTCGTGTTGCAAACCGCCGCACCGTAGTGATGCACTCTGATTGTCGTCCAGGGATATCCAAAAAAAGACTTACCGGTGTTTATCGCTAACACTACTGAGCTGGAAGCTGATGGAGGTATCGGACACGAGAAGGCAGTTTTAAAATATAAAATACCTAAATTATTACTTACACGAAACAAATTGATTTAGACGCTGATACAGTACACTTTATGCAGCTCGGCAACACAAATTAACAGAGAATGGATACAAAGTGTAAACAAATTTGAACCACAATTGCACGCCAGTGTGCGGCCCACCACATCTGCTCGAACTGTCAAACGGGAATGACTTGGGGACTCTCTATAATTCTTTCATACCCAAACAGTCTGAGGCCGAATAGCTCGAATTTCAACATTATCCTCGAAAATGTTCAGCTTTGCTCGAAAAATGTCACTGATGGTTTACTAAGGTTAATTTCGATGAATGAATCACGTTTAAAGAAGGATTCTATTTCTAGGCATGTGAAACCAACCAAAAACCATCGTGCCTCGAAAAAAGTACCTTTATTCAATATTGTGCCACAATAATAATCCAATCTACAGAAAGTGTTTTGGCTCAGTATGTTTTTCTTCGACTCCAAAGGTAGCCCAATTCTACAGAAAGTGTTTTGGTTCAATATGTTTTTCTTGGACTCTAAAGTTGTAAAATCTATGCATCAATCAATTATAATTATTACTTAACAAAAATAACGTTGCACAGGAGTATTTATTGGAGTGTCCATTGCTGACTAACCGTTAAGAACCGCTAATGGAGGCGCTACTAACATTTGTGCCAAAGGGTTTATGAAGGAAAAATTCGCAACTTCCCATTGGTAGTTGAGCCAAAAAAAAATCAATTTATTTTACTTTATCTTATATCTAAGTGGACCGTCTGTTGCGCTAGTTATATATACTGGGGATTAACATAGATCGAAAATGGTTCGCACATTTCCCTCATTCTGAGCTCAAAAAACAGCTCCATTTACCCGTATGTTATCCGTGTTGAAATAACTGCCCGATTGGCCGGTTGGGGACTCGCTTGCCGAGCGGTTTCTTGCGTTCCGTGCGTGCTCGCGAGAGTTTCGTTGAGTTTCGAACCGAGGTGGGATGGATGCCCGCCGCTCGGCACGCGTGGCACAACAAACGGCCGTCGGGTGCGCGCGCGCGAGCAACCCGTTAGCGAAGCTGTGGCTGCGAACGAAGTGTTCCAAACATAAACACAAGTAAAATAGTAGTGCCGCGCTCTCACGAAGCACAGTAAGTGCTACCGGTGTGTTTGGTGTTTTGTTTTCACCGTGTGCGGTAACTTGGCGGTTCGAAACCGCGGGTAGTAGGCTTCGCACTTTCCGTGCGTTAGTGCGTGCGTGCGTGCGTGCAAGCTCGCGAGTGCGAACATCGCAGGTGTGTGTGGGCCGGGTTGTGGGGGGGAAGACGCGCAAAACCGGCTGCAACGTGGTTAGCGCCAAAGCCAAAAGGTGGGAGAACAAAAGGCATCGTGCGAGTGTGTGCGAGCGTGGTTCTGCTTCATCGAGTCTCCAGCATCCCCAGCCAAACGACCAAACAAGGTATGGGCGACTAACGCTGAATGTGGTTGTTTTAGCATATAAATATAAAAATGTTCCTTCTTGTTCTCGTGACTGATCCGATGGGATGCAGCATTTGTCAAAGGTTATTTGTGCCCATTTTCGTTCTGGCTCATGCTTCTGTTGCACGTATTGTTTTCGGTGAAGGTAAATCGGTCGTGGTGCGGTGAGGTTTCGCGAAGAGCTTTTTGTTTTTTTGTTTTTGAAAGTCGTTCCAATGAAGTACAGAAACGGAAAACACGGATGAGCTTGGTTCGCGAGGTTTCTCCACATGCTATTCTTGCGGGAGCCGGATTTGTGGGAGCTGCCGGTCGAATATGTGCGGCGATCGTCATCGTCAGTCGCGGTTTACAAAGACGGTGGCGGATTGGGGTCGCCACAGTGAATGGGTAGTGGCAAACGAAGGCATGTTGTGCAAACGGCAACAACAGACGAACGCGTAACAGCGAGAAGGAGGGATCAAACACAATAAAAAAAGAAGGAAAAAAAACCTACACTACGTCAACCATATGATTCGTGCTTACCGGTGGTCGTTCGCGGGATGACCTCGAAGATGCTGGCCTTCGATGCCGGCCGGAGAGGTTTGTGAACATGTTTGCGGACAGTATTTTCATCCGAATGCGTGTTTATTTCGTTCGTTGCTGCAGCTCTTTTTTAGCATGCTATGGGAAGTAATTGAAGAATACCGGGAACTTCCTAGTTTGTTGTTTCAATCTTCATCCCTTGATGATTTTTTGGTTTAAAGCGAACGAATATGTCGGATATTGATAACGCATTGAACATTGATAACGACAAAAGGCATATCGTTGCTTAAATGGTTTGTTTATTATATTTTTGAATTTCAAATCTTTATATATTATGTCCGTTAATGACTATTCTGGAGCAGCTTTTGTTAAACTAAGTTATAGAATTTTAAAAAATCTACGCTTACAGCTGCTCCTAAATGATTCGTGTCCAAAATTTGCTGCACCATCGAAAGAATAATTTAATTTTGGGAATAATTTTATTGCCACTATAGCGAAAACGACGAAAATCGAATGAAAGTGTGACCTAATTTGATCGTTTGCGTTTAAGTGGCGATAGAATGCTCATTTTAACGTTCTACCACAACGAACACAGAGAACACAGGCGGAGCACGAGATACTGAAAGGGAGCAGATTCTTTCCAACACAGCCACAGCCTCCCACCACCGACTGTGATATCTCACCAGTCTTTTCGCCGTCCACGGACAGCGTTGTTGGTGCAAAGACGACCGAGAACTGAGACTTCGAAATGTACATACTTTTAGCATCCTCATCCTCGAGGGGTTTGCATCCCTTCGGTAGCAGCGCCGACGATACCGGGGCGTGAAGTGATCGACTTTTGGCTTCTGGTCCTTTGCTTTGTGCTACACGGCCCGTGTGTCGATTATCGATTGGTGGCGCATGACCCATTTTTGCATCCACCAGCGCTGCATGATGATCGAACCAAAACTGAAAAGCGCATTATGGTTGCAGCCCTGAGCCACGATTATCGAGCTGTGGCGTTTTTTTTTGTATTTTTGGTTGTGGCGAAAGAACTGTTCAGCGAGGTGGTTAGATGTTAATAGGAAAAAAACATTGATTTTAAAACTTTTAATGATGACGATGGTCACCAATAACTCATAGACTTACAATGGTTAGAGATGGTAGAGTAAGTTTTCCTACCTATATTGACTCCAAAATACGGATTAGGTAATGTCTGTTTTAGTTTCTCGAAAAAAGCGTTTTTTTGTGAATTAATTGAAAACATTCATGATATTCAAAAAGATCATAAAAAAGCCGTCCACGCCCGTTGGATATTTCTCACTGCTAAGAGAATGTGTATTGGAGGCACATATCATAAAACTTCAGCGCGTTGATTTGCATATTATTTAAAGGGTCCACCTTTCAAGGGCTGCGGAAAGGGCGCTGCTGCGGCTGCAACTAAAAACAACTAATTCCAGATGCATGCAAACTCCTTTCCTAGCGCTGCTGTACGGGCGCGCTGTGCGAGTCTTATGACGAGTTATAAAAAGCTTGATTTACGTGGAAGGTGCTGCACCACACTCTCCGTCAACGATTATTTTCTTCCTTTTTTATTTTAGGTGGCACGAATTTAAACTTTACCTTTGCCGAAGACCCTGGCAAAGCACTGCATTTCAATCGTAGCAACCCGTATCAGCTGCATGCTACACAACGTATAGCACCACGTAGCTTGTGACCACATATGTACATGTATGATTGCGAATGAAAAAAAACAAAAAAAGTTCATGCAATAGACGAAACAACACGTAGCCACATTCACATTGCACAAATGGCTTAATTTAAAGGTGAAGCGGTGCTATCACACGTGCTTCGTGGTGCTGGGAGTCTTCCGATTTAGACAAGACAATATATACATGTATTAAGCATAACTATAAAAGGATTTTTAGATGGGATGTGGTAAAGCAGTCTGTAACATTAAAAGCACCTATGTGAGCCATCAGAGGCTTAACTATTTATATGTCAGGCATCTAATGTTTTGAAAAATCTTATGCAATTGTTTTATGACTTTTCTATAAGTTATAAGACTGTTTTATATATATTTTTATAATTGTAGTAATTTCTGGCGTGGAAAGGTTATCATAAAAAAATAAACATGCTCAGTACAGTAATATCTGGCTGATTAGAAAGAATACAATGAATATGTTTATGTTTCACATCTCTACTAAAAATGAGCTTTGTAAGTGTTTTATTTATAACTGAGATCGCTCATACTGTTCATAAAAAATGTGTCTGATGATTTCTTTACAAACAATATCGTTATTGTATGACGACATAAGTTAATCTTCGTACGCTGTTAGTCGCAAAGCAGTAAACTACTGCCACAACACTCTGAACCATTCATGAAGCTTTTCAGGATTCCACATACCGGCGATACTGCTGTATCATGATTTTTGATTGTGATCAACTTGCGGAAAAGAATGAAGCGTAGTATGAGTGATTACAACGATTTTCCTCGGTTTCGGTAGCAAAAGTGGACGCACGTAATAGGTAAAGAAGGAGTTTGTGTTGTGCCATGTTTTTATTGTGTTTTTTTGTTCTTCTTCGCCGCTCGTAGCAGCATCTATTTTTGACGTCAGCACTTGTTTCGTTTGCTTGCAGGGAAGAAAAGGTATAATCGATGTAAAACTGTGCATCGCAATAAACCGACAAAGGGGTCAAGCCTGCCGGATCTGTTTTTCAAGGGTGCTTTTTAAAGCAAGATAAGCTGTTGAAATGATTGACTTTGATGGTCGTTCTTCTAGCAGTGGCGTGTTAGTCTGTAATTTGGGTGCAAAAACGACGAAATTGGATGCGCGTCTGTTTTGTTAAAGGATTTAAACACCGCCATGGGAAGGCCATTTTACCTTAGAACCTTAGCGGTACGAGCTATCTGAGGCACGTGAGAGTAATATATGCTGATCAGGATGAAGTTTTGGAATTAATTTTGAATTACTTTAAACATTCATTGGATTTTTTTTGTCAGGAGCTTTTTGAAAAAAAAGGCAATAATTTCACTATCTATAGTTAATACAATAGATTTTTGTCTCCAATATCTTCTTAAAAAATTACTTAGCCAAACTTTTGATGAGGAGATACTTAAACAATAGTAATCTGAAATTGCTTAGGCAGAAATAAACCAAGGAAAATTTACTTTTATTTCTGCCCCATAATTTACACTGATTGATATAAAACTGATGGATTAAAAGTTTAATATATTAGCACAACATTACACACCTTTTTAGTTTGAACTTTTTATAGCGAAATATTAGCTATCAATCCTTTATCAAACATGCCACCGACAGAGTTGTTTCGTTGCGAAGTGAATGTTACCACAAAGTTATTTGAAAGCTTTGCTAGTTTACTGACTCATAAGCACTGACGATCCATTTCACATTAGCATGCCGGATAGTTTGTAAAATGGTTGACGAAGGTTAGATGTTGTCACAAATTGTGATAACCTTTTGCCAAACATGACGGCATGATATGATGGTCGCTTTATGGTGAATATTTCTTATTCTAAAGTGCTAATATAGGTACAACCTTGTGTGCAATGGTTTAATGGCGATAGTTTCCATTAAAAAGATATTTTAAACAGTTTTGACACGTGTTGCAATGCAACAAATCATTGTAGCTTAATGCTGTCGGTTGATGCGATTCTTTCGTCCGTGCAATAGGCTAACGCGAAGACTTCACCACGTTTCCCCCAAAGGTCGCAAAATTAATCTCTCATCCGTTGCCACCATCAACGCCGACGACGTCAGCGGCGACTGCAAATGAATGCTACGATGATGGTGCGGCATGTATGTACATCGATCCTGTAATTACTGTTGCAGCGCCCATCAGCAGTGCTGATCTCCAGGGCTTTGCTGTGTGTGTGTTTTTTTGTAACATTTTCTTTTCCATCTCCCACCGTTCGGGGTCGCACAAGATAATTAGAATGTGCATGCTGTAAATCATCGCTGGCATTCGCCATTATTCACACCGACCATAAATGTTTCTTGGAATGGTTTCGCACCGAAACGAGCTAATGAAGCATTAGTGCAGGCGTCGTTGGCGTCGGTCGCCCGTGCGAGCCGCCAGGATGGATGATCGAGGAGTTCCTTGAAGGAATGATTTCGGAACGGCCAAAGGCTTGTGAAAAGGGTGCGGGGTCGGTTTCTCCGAGGCCTGGAATGTGTACTGGTTTCGGGGTCAGCGCCGATGCTGTCAGTTCACCGGGCATCTAATCAGTGTGAACGGGCGAGTTAATGAAGTTGAAGTTTGCTAAAATTGCTCAATGCGATGGCGGTTACGAGAGGACACGCATCGGTCTAATCGTCATCGGTGTTGGAGGCTGCACTTTTTCGAACAAATATTGTCGGCAATGATGACGGCAATGATGATGATGATGGCCCCAGTGCCGTTGCCAGTGATGAACGTCATTTGGAACAAATGAATGGTATTAATTGAGCTTTCTCGTCGGTGGTAGAATGCAGGTACGTACGGGTGGAAAGGGGAACAAATAACAATTGGCAAAATGTATAATTTGCGTACGAAATGAGACTGCATCGTTATCGGAAGCTCCATGGAACAGATTCCGCGAAATGTACTTTGTATGTATGTAAATCTTCTTTTTTTATGAACCATTCAATCGACGTAGGCAGTGTCAGTATCATACCACACCAATACTTATTTCCATGCGTGCATGGGCGTGTATGTGTGCTTCCCTTTGCTCTATGGTTTAATACACACATCTCAATTTGCCCTAGCCCTTCACATTGCGCGTGACGCGTCGGTTATTGATTGTGTTGAATAATTTAAATTCCGTTCGAACTTGGAAATGACTTCCAACCCAGGGGTTTTTTTTGAAATAGTTTTTATGATGTCTTTGAAAGATTTTCATTTCCTAGATGTTGCAACGACACTATGAGTAATATTGCTACACATCACTAATAAAGCTTTAAACATTTTGAATAGCATGCTTTAGTTTGTTAATATGTTTTAACGAGTTTGAATAGTATGAATTCTAAATGTTGCTAATTTGAAAGCCTTTGTTTCACTACATTTTTTCAATTTCTTATCCTTTCAGACAGCCATACTCATCCGAGGCGCCCTATATGAACCAGCAATAGGGGTAAAAACAGTGTTTATTCCAAGGTTTCGAATAAAAAAAATACCTTCAAAATGTGCGATGTGTGTATTGCGTTGCTTTGGCACGTATATTGAATGTTTAATGTGGAAGGAAAATTATGCTACCAGCACGCTCGCCGACGGTACGTGGAAAAGTTGTGTAAGTAAAGCGAAGGCAAATCATTGCTTCAACACCACTGTCCAGTGATTCTGCGGCGGTGAGTGCAGCCGCTGCGTGGTTTATAGTGAATCAATACGTTTATCGAGGCTTGGGCTTGGCTGGCCGAAGAGGCCATTCGCTCCAGGATATAGCAATCGGTACGTGGCCGGTTTTTTTCCGGCAGGAAGGAAGCAGAAGCAGCCGCTCCTAGAGCAAGGAGCCGGTGATCAGGAAGTGATTATATCCGAACGACTTAACGGGCTTGGCTTAGTTCACGACGGTATCGTCCTTTGCAATGGAGGAACAAAAGCCAGTCGGCGAGTGATTTTGAGGACGCACCTGCATTGCTTCTGGCAAATGGAGTGCTAATCGGATATCTTCGATCAGCGATGATGATAAGCAGTGCTGTCGGTAGCAGCAACATAGATTCAGGTGAGTTTACCGTCCGTAGAGTGTGTTAACGAAGCGTGTTCTTGCTTTTTCTCACAGCTATGTTAGTGTTTTCACGAGGCAACCGAAAAATACCATCGATTAGTGGTGATATCTCTTTCCCAGCATAGATTATAGCAACGTTTTCTTTTTTCGTGAAAGTTGAACGTTGATTCCAGTTGTTTCCCTCGGGATGTACTTATTTCGATAAACCTGAGTAATATTTTAATCAGAAACTAATTGGCTCACCGGTCATTTCAGAGATTCTTTTAGAATGGTATCAAACTTTCATCAAGCTGAGCTATAGTTCGTCATTGCATTGAATTTTATCTTCCATCCATGCAATACTCCTTTTTCCGGGCTTTTATTCGGAACGCTTGCCGTCACTATCGGTAGCTTATTGCTTCTACGTTGCCGTTTTGTTCGTGGTAACGAATGGAGGAATGAAATCTAAAAGCAAGCCGAACCGACTTGCGTTAGATCATCGTGATTCATGTGCCCCCCGCTGCTCGAGATCAAACATAGAATAATCTTGACAGCAGGCAACGTCTATAGCCTTTGATAGAAAAGCACAAAGCCTTAAGCGGCCGAATCTCCCAGGAGCGAGCGTTTCTTTTTCTCCATCTTTGCGATGCTGGCGCCCGCCCGGTGAAGAAGCATGGTGCCTGCTAGGGGTGGTTTCGTAGTTTGTTCGGTTCGTTCGGTTTCGTTTCCATCCTTTTCCGATTGCTTCAATTATGCACACCAAAGCGAAAGCTCGAAGGAGCCGGCGCTGCTGCTGTGGAGAACAAATAGCAGCAGCTTCATAGTTTCACGTGCAGGAAATAATTCCCGATAATCTCGTTAAACACGAACAGTACAAGGGGCGCACAAGGTGTGCGAGCTTGTGGACATCGTTCCGCCGGCGTACCACGCACTTGATTCCGCTCGAATGAAAGCAAGATTTGTCGGAGGACACTCGTGAAGGACACGATGGTGTCACGTAGTTGTCGCATACTTTTCACGATCACCGGTGTGACAACTAGTGGCCGAAAGAAGGACGCTTGATGCCAACACTAGGAGCAGGATGCTTCAGGGTCGTCATGTGATGAGACGTTTTGGAACGAAGTGAGAGTATTTCACTGGTATGCATTTTATGGAGCAATATTTACTCCAAATACGTGAACATATTTTTATTTGTTTCGAAACGATGAAAAT
>JXXA01001630.1:0-26027 GCA_000956255.1 Anopheles punctulatus | reverse complement strand
TTGCTGCTGCTGCTGCTGTTGCTGCTGCTGTTGGTGCGGTACGTGTCCATAGGGGGATTGGTTCGGGTGCAAACCATACTGAGGGCCCGGCGTGCCGTGGCCCATACCACCGCCATGCTGCTGACTGCCCGGTGGAGGCTGCTGCTGCTGTTGCTGCGACATCATCTGGCCATAGCTGTTCTTGTGCGGTGCCTGTGGACTTGGTGGCTGTTGCAGCTGCACTTGTTGCTGCTGCTGGGACGTTACGACTGGAGGGCCACCGTTATTGTTATTGCTGTTGGCCAAGGGAGGCGGGGTGCTTCGCACCAGCTTGCCGCCCTGGCCCGGTTTGCGCTTGGCCGGCACAATGTACTTCGTGTTCGAAGGCATCGCCTGGGGCGGGTTGTTATTGTTACCGTTGGCTGTATTGCTTGTATTGCTCGTTAGGTTCTGCTGGTTGCCGTTGCTACCGGCAACGTTACTACTGCTGCTGTTGCCGTTGCTACTGCTGACCGCACCGGCACCGCCGCCGCCCGTGCTGCTGCTGCTGCTCGTTACGCTGTTCGCGTTCTTATCGTTCGCTCCCTGCTCCCGCACGATCGGTTCCCGCGGGCTCACGTTACTCGACGGTCGGATAACGGCCGCAAACGCAGCCTCCTCGTCACCGTTCTCGATATCGATGCGCTCCTTGTACACCGGATTGTTCTCGATCTCGTTGGCGATCTTTTCCGCCTCCAGCTCCTGCTCCTTGAACTCCTCGCTGTCCCTCTTGTTGATCTGCACCGTGTAGCCGGACAGGGACTGGTCGAACGTCGATTGCACACCGTACACCTGCTCGTTCTTCTGGAACATCTCATTCGGATCCCAGCCAACCGCGTTCGAGTCGAGCTCGAGGCTGTGCTCTAGCGGATCACCGTTCACGCCGCCGCTGCCGTCCCACGGTTCCAGCTCCCGGTCCTCGAGCCAGCTCGTGCCGTTGCACCGCGAAATGGCCGTGTCGGTTTTGAACGTGTTTTTCGTCGCGTACTCCGGATCGACGTCCTTCGAGACGAGCGTCACGATGTCGTTCGGCTTGAAGATCAACCGCTCGACGAACGATTCGACGTTGATTTTTGGCTTCTGGTCGGGACCGATCTCAACGCGATGTGCCATTTCCAGCACAATCTGTGGTGGAGAGAAGGAAAACGAAATTAAAAAACACAAACATGATAGCGTAAGCAGCGGCATATCTAAGAAGATCGAATTTCTGCGGACCACACAGTTACCTGAAACTGTGAAGAAAACGTTCGGAACACTCCTTCGTATATGTGACCGGCCGGTGTCTGAATCTGGACGATGTTGCCTACGTGTGAGGTGGCTGCATGCATAAAAGGTGCATTGTTGTAAATGCCGTCCGCTGGAATCGAACGCTGCCTTTGAGTCCTGTGACGGGGCGGGAAAAGAGAGGGAGGGAGCGATGATAGAGAAGAATGTGTTAGTGAACCTTTTTGATTAATCGAAACAAAAAAGAAAAGCATAAATATTGAATAAATAACATAAAACACTAAAATACCATCAGAAAAATGTGCTTCAACTCCATAGTGGTTAAGTAGCGCTGTCGCAGTTTAGAATAAGTATCACAGATGTATCCTTTCTCTCGCTCTCTCGACGTATAATAGTATAATTGAACTATTTCACACACAAACACGCGCACAAACAACGCATCACCATCGCGAAGGTGCTGGGCGAAGTAAATTAGCGAATTCTTGCGCACCAGGCGCGCCAGCAAAAACACACATAACCTAATTTTCTCATCACTTGCTCGTGCAAAAGTCAGTTGCACCGTTCGCAGAACAATGCGTCCGCCACTGTGCTCGTCTGTCCCAGTGATTTACTTTCCCGTATCGAATGCATTTCCGTTCGATTCTGTTCAGTCTTCCGTTCTTTCTCTCTCTCTATCTCTCGCTCTATCTCTCGCGACCGGAAACTTCACAGACACAATATCCTCTCGCAAACGCTGCAACAAACGCGGAGGACAGACTGAAAACGGCCCGATGGTCAACGTGCTGCTGCTCCCGTCGAACACACGCTATTGAAGACCACGGAGAAGGCGATCCTCGTCGCTAAAAGGCCCCCTGCGCCAACCGTTCGGCACATATTGGACGACGTGGTTCGATAATCTGCACGCTTTGGAAGAGATATTGGATCGGATATTGACAAAACCCTCCACGGAGTTGATGCGAGCGTTAGACGGCAGCACGGTTGTCCTCTTCTAGCTATGATCTTATCCTGTGGTAGGACACTTTCTCTAACACTGGGAGAGCCTTCGCCATTAGTAACACCAGCTTCTAGAAAGAGTCTGTGTTGAACCAATCACAAATAAATACACATCTTTTGCACACCACCGAAGTCCTTATTCCGACCTGAACACAATTTTTTCTGTAAACGAAACGAAAATGGATTGGTTTTCTCATCCCAAACCCCGTTTCCCACCCAAGGTCATATCATCATCGCAGTTAATTGCAACCCTTCATTCGAGCACTTAAATAATAGTGTAGTCATTCACAAAACGGTGGCAGAAACAGAACACATCCGCGAATGGATTTATGGAGTGTGGGGTGGCTTTTGTTAGCTGGTGCCGCTCGCCGTCGACACTTCATTTGTAGCCGGTAAAAAAGATCACGAGAGGTGGGCGACGGAGACAGTCGATAGACGTGAAAAAAGTGTACTAAATATAAATCCTGCATCCATTGTCTGTCTCTGGTGGGGTTTATTATTACGCTCTGTCTCGCTCCCTCTCCCTCTCTCTTTCTCTCTCTCTCTCTCTTTTACACACACAAACTCACGGGTTCGTCGCAGTGTTTCCAAGCGTTTCTTCGTACGCGAAGGAACCGCGCGCACTTACACGCACGGCGCAAACTTTGGGAACCGAAACCCTCGTGGGGCAGAACTTCGAATGAAGGGAAAATCGCGAAACCGGCAGACTAGGAAATAATTGTCATTCCACCGTTTCTTGTTGAACTATTTTTACTTGCGGCAAACACACACACACACACACGATATCAGAGGCATTTGCATACAGACTGTCTAGAAGAACACGGCCCGGAAAAATTGTTAAAGGAACTTTTTCAACCAGCGGGTCCAACCAGGGCAAATGTGTAAAATTTTATATTTCCACAAAAAAAACTTCCATAAAATTTAGAAAACTGTAGGAAAGCTGAATGAAAAGTGCACCAAATTTTCATTGGTGTTTTCCCATCCCTCATGTATGTATTTATGGAAGTGCGCGTGCATCTATTGCTTCGGCATGGAAACAACACAAAAGGGTTGCAAATTTCCCATGCTTGCTTTTGCAACTTCAATTTTTTGATGCATTTTTCACATTTTTTCCCCCTTTAAAAGAGCACCTTTCTCTCGCACTCTCTTATTCCACATGCTCGCTGTTTGTCTCTCGTTACAGGGAATATATTCTTGCACGGGGAAGCAGGGGGGAGGGTCTTTTCTTTGGGGAGGACTCCAATTCTTTCTTCTCGCCGCATGGACACATAAAGCATACATACAGACACAGGCGGACCCATTTCTCCTCCCCCATTGCTCCTCTCTTGGATTGCTCCTTCCGTTGGTAGGAAGAAAATGGTGAAAATTTTCTCCACATACACAAACACACCAACACGTCTTCTCTCGCAAATTTCTCTTTCTCCAGCGGCTGATGATCGGGGTGAGGATAATGAAAACGGGGTCAAACACACGCAGAGCACGAGGCAACACATTCAGGTGCAAATATTGCCCTAACTGGATTGAACCAATTCTTCTGCGGCGTCTGATAACTGCCACCTTCTTCTAGTGCTCGTCGTTTCGTATTACATTTTACACACACGCACACGCGACGGGGTTTCGCCCCCCTCCAATAGGACACTGTTCCTTCACTGTTGAAAACTCAAAAAAAGAAACTTAAAGCAGTACGCTCGCTCAAGGACCGGCCGTCCCGACAACATCGTGGAGGAGCAGACCGACTGCGACTGACTCGGGGGGCTCGCGATTTTCCCTTCGACGGCAACTCCGAACGGGCATTTTATCTCTATCTCCCGCTCTTTCTCTCTCTCTCTATCTCTCTCTCTCTCTTTCTCGTGTGGCTTTATCTCGTCCGTGGTCCTGGTTTCGGCCATGCCGGAAAGGGGGGTCCTTCGTGGTGCGTGTCCGAAAGGTAACGACGACCTCCCTCACTAGAGCTTGTGTGAGGACTTTCTCTCCTGCTCGCTCACGGCGGCGTGCATCATACGATTGGAGCAGCTGCCGAAGTGGTTCGGAAACAACCGGTCGGTGTGATATTGCCGGTTTGAATGAAAAGTGTGCTAGTGTGCTTGGGAAAGAGTGTTCTTTCCATTCTGTCCTGGTCTGTGTGTGTGTGTGTATTGGAAAGCGCATGGAGTCGCCTGGTGGCTTCAAGCGGAATGCAGAAAACGCGCTATCAAAATTATAATTAAATTTCCACACAACATTTAAGGCAATTTCCCAGAGTTACGTTTGACTTTCATTCATGTCTCCGAGGTAACCGACACACCGGATGTTCGATGAATGGTTTTCCTGGCCCGTCCATCGTCGGCAGTGAAATTTGCTTGCGTTCTGTAGCCTTCTGTTTCAGCTGGCACCCGCAATGAAACTGGAGCAATGGGGTGGTTTTTTCCGCCACCACCAGATGGCCTCTCGGTCGCCCCATGCTAGACGACGTACGAAGCACAAGACAATGCCCGAGAAAGAGCGGCGGTTCTCGGGGGATGGGGGGACACCGCATTCTGCAGCTCGCCCACAGAGGGAGTCGAGTGGGGCGGGAGGGTTGAAGTGCGGTAAACGAAGCAGGCGAAAAATTCAATCAATAAAAAGGAAGCATAGACTCGCCGATACACTACAAACCCACACACACACACACGATGATGAAACGCATTGCACATTTTTCGTCACTGACGGCGGCCACATGTGACGATTCCGAGGGAGTTAATTTGCGCCTGTATTAGTGAGGTGGTGAGATTTATGCTGTCGTCGGCCTTTGTAGTGCGTTTTGCTCCTGAGTCTGGGTTTTCCATCCCCGGAGAGGATGTGCATGCTCTGTTCTGGGTGGGGAAAGGTGATGGGGTGGGGTTTGTCTGTGTGTGCGTGCGCGACCTACAAGAGCGGATGGACAATTGCGATTCATATGATTTCTAGGACGCAATGCAAACAATGCAAACACCCCTTTGTCTCGCTCACACACGCGGCTTGCTAACACATGTATAATTTTTATTTATTTCATTTAGCTTCTTCTATTAGCATGTATTTCAACTGCACGTGAAAGGATGGATAAAAATAGGGTACAAAAAAAAACGAAATATTCTCGTGACGCAGTCTCGTGATATTTTGTTTCCGCAAATGCATACACACACAAACACATTCAGGCACATCCTTCCACCGCCCGACGCTTGGCAAACTGCCGGTTGTTTTCGGTCAGGCCCTAGAACCAGTCGCTTCGGTGTGGCTATGAATTATGGTGCAACAAATGATACCAAGCCCCATCAGCTAGAGAGAATTGCTACCCTTTTTAATGGCCGAAGAACGTCACCGAACCCATAAAATGGGGGAATAATGCACACCACATCCCGATAATTATTCCTCTGTGGACCTTCGCATTATGAATCATTTGCGCATCGCACGAATGTCGTTTCTTTTTTCAATGCTCGATTACCTTCGTCTTGAAGTGCGGGCAGGCAAGCGAACACGGACGATCAAACGACCGATGTGTAAACAAATATTCCCTTCGGCGTAGTATGCAATGGGGAATAATGCGAAATATGGAACGTGCACGCTTCTTGTCGATATTATGAGCTACATTTATATGCTAAGTAACACATTTTAACAGCTTCGCTCTAAAGCGATGAGTCAATTACTCAGACCTTTTTGGATAATGATGATGTCATAAAACAAGCGTTTTCCGTGTCATGATTATCTTTACATAAAATCGGTTCCTCAATCCTCAGACGATGATCATCAGGATGACACTTTCTTACACCTATACAGCATCCACACCGGCATGCAGCTTACCTGGCCGGACCGGGGCGAGTTTTGTTGCGCCTGCTCATCTCGCTGTTTTCGTCCGAGCGGCTCAAGGAGGAGCCTTCCCTGTGACTTCGCGTCGGGACTGGAATTTTGACTGACTTTTCCTGCGCGGGAGACTTCTCCCCCTTCGCCTACACTGCTGCACGGCCACGCACCACCACTCACGAGATCGATTTGATCGCCGTATTCAGGGAAGATCCGCGATCGGTCGGTTTTGCTGAGCGGTTGCTGCTAGAACGCTAGTCTGCTGATCCTGCTCTGATCCACTTCCGGGTTTCTGGGCGCGCGAATGTCTTTCCGTACACACACACTCACAAAACACAAATACACAAACACAGACAAAGGCTACGAAGTCGTAACCAGCGATGCTGCGCTTTCAAGGCGCTTTCGATAGTGATTCACTTGACGCACGCAACTTTTCGTTGCTCTTTAATACACACAAACACATACAAACTCTCACTCTCGAGCTCGGTAAATGCTCTAGCCCAACAACGGTAAACGGTGGACTTATCGGTTCTGTTCGCTTCTGCCTGGTTACGATCAATTCCTCACACTTTGCGCCCGGAGCGTACTTGCGGTCGGTATTACTGTGTCGTCGCCTAAAGTCGATTCTTTTATGTAACCAACCCCCGAACACAACGCACGAACGAGAGTAAAGGAAAAAAAAACTATGCTGCTGCCGTTGCTGCTTCAACTACTGGCAACACCGCGTTGGTTGCCGTGGCAGAGAAGTGTATATCGCACCGCACACTACGTATGCTGTCAATTTGACGCGCGTGACTTTCCCTTTGGCTTTAGCTTTGGGGGAATGGGGGAACCAAGGGGGTTTGGCTGCGAGCTTGGAGTAAAATCTTCGGTTTCTCTTTCCTCGTTGCGCGACAGTGAATCGGCTGCCAGCCCCGTCGTGTCTTATCGCAATGCCGGTGGGTTGTCTCCGTGGAAGACAACGTTTGCCGTCGATACTGCGCCCAGGAAGCGTAGTTTCGTTGGGGCGACCAGAGAACGCGACGGGAGCTTACCACGCTATGTGCGTTCTCGGATGAAGGGTTTGTGTTTGTGTGGCGACGCGGAGCTTCTTCACTATTTCACAATTTCGCAGAGCCTTCCGGGCCAGGCAGGGTGATCTTCCGCGCTACGGTTGACAGTTCCACCCGCGAATGGTGTTGTCAAAAGGGTCGTCGGATGTGTGCGGGGATCGGTTTACGATTACGCACTTTCTCTTCAATCCTCACAACCCTTGCCGTACCGTTCCCTTGAGGCTTCCCTTGAGCGAAACCTTTTCGCATCCGAGTGGTATTGCACACGTCGTGAGGGGACAACAGCGCGTTCGGTTGGCTTTGTTTGCTACGATTGCAATATTTTCCCGTGCTTGTGTTCCCTATCCGGTCACACGGGTGCGCTGCTGCTGCGGCTCGGCTGCAGTTGTCCGCTGCTTTCCGAACACGGCACGTTTCCACATGTATCTGAGGCACCTATTTCCTATCCGGACATCCTAAAGGCAGAGGGGCCAGTTCGGTCGGAATCACGGGATCCACCGAGCACCTTCACTGTTTATGGGGAGGCGCGAACGTAATGGCCGATATGGGCTGCTGCTGAAGATGCTGGGAAACGGCGCTGCTGGACGAAAACACACACTCCGCGCTGCACGGGAAAGCTTTTCCACACGCGGAGGAAAGGACAGGGCCCTAAACGATGCCCGTTTTCCGTCGGTTTCGCTGCGCGCTACCTGATTCGCCGTCGATTGCGCCTAAATTCGCAAGAATTCGATACGATTTCAACAATACAAAGACTGTATGAACAAGAGGTTGGCTGCTACGGTGCCAAAAAACGGAGGAATAAAACGAATATGGCGTCACACAAACACATGCATACGTAAACGTCTTACAAACGTTAGATGACAGCCGACGTATCGTTTTCACAGGGTTCGCTGCTCAGTTCCATGCTTTTGCCGTTTTCATTAAATGGAAAGAATGTGTTTAATGCATGTAATAGTTTTTTTTTCAGTAAAAGACTAATCTTACCCATTCAATACTACAAATAACTTGTTTGTTTATGGTTCTTCTTCACAAACGCTACATTTAGTTGCTACTTTCATATGGACAATCATTTTCGTTTCTCTTGAACTCCGACCCTCCCTTTCTCTTGAAATTGGAACTTTGGCAACACTGCAATTGTTGTTTAGGATTGTCAACAGCCCATGTGTTTTGGTGCGGCTAAAAAAAGCGGTAATTTAATTTTTCGTGCTTACATTTTAGTGTTTTAATGACTATAAATGTATTCTTTTGTAGTTTTCAGGCATGAAGAAAAAATCGAGCGTTCTTATTACACCACGGAAAAAGAAACGGATAGAAAAAGAGCCAGAGGAGGATGATGGTCATGAATTGGATGAAGATATGAGCGAGGATGGTGATTTTGAAGAGGAAGCTGAGGAACAAACAGATGCTGAGGATGATATCGATGAAGACGATGATGACGAAGATGGGCAGCAGGACGAAGAGGATGAGCAGCAGGACGAAGAGGATGAGCAAGAGGACGAAGAGGATGATGAGGGCGATATGAACGATGACGACGGCGTTAAAGACGAAGAAGAGGCAATCGAAAACGGGAGCGGTTATGAAGATGATGCTACCACGATAGAACAGAAAATCCGGAACAAGCCGCTCAGAGTAAAACCGTTACTCAAGAAGAAAAACCATCGTAAACCGGGCGTAATATACATCTCTTCGATTCCAAAGCACATGAATGTCACGATTCTTCGCACGATGCTGGAATCATTTGGTGAAATTGGCCGGATCTATTTGCAACCGGCTAAGAAAGGTACGGAATTTCTATTTTGGCTTACTACTAACAACAAAATGTTACTTTGATTTGGTATTTACATTCTAATTTTTCAGATGGAAAGGTGAAAATGAAAACTGCAGCGGGAAAACGGGCAATGGTAACCTACACCGAGGGGTGGGTAGAGTTTCTCGATAAACGCGTCGCCAAAGCAATCGTACCGATGCTGAACATGCAACCGATCACCAACAAGAAAAAATCCGTCTTCCGGGACATTCTGTGGAGCATGAAGTATCTGTCCGGATTCAAGTGGGTCCATTTGAACGAGCGGTTAACATATGAACGGGCGGTGGCGAAGGAGAAGATGCGCGAACAGATCCAACAAATTCGCAAGGAGGTTTCGTATCATGAGACTAAGGTGCACCACAAGGAAGTAGCGCTTAAAAACGCGGAATGGGAGAAAAGGGAAAAAAAGAAAAATAAAAAAGTGGATTGAAATGTATAAAATGTAGCAATTTGACTTCGTGAAAGTTTTTATAAACGGCTCTGTTAAGGGCAAATTGTACAATTTAGTTAGAGTAATAAAATTGTTTCTGTACCATCCGACGGGGTGTGTTACAAAGAAACGAAAGTTGTCGATGCATGAGAATTAATGGGAAAATGGTGCATATTTTCATAAAACAAAAAAAAAAGTCAAGTTAAATCAAATCCACATATTAAGGCATTCTCATCACTTCAAACATCAAAATAGTATATTATTCAAGTTTGTGTCTCTTTATGCTGCTACTTTATTTGTAACGGTTTCCCAATACACATGCCTCCGCAAAATCATTCACTTTCAAGCGAGCCCATGCGGGTTTGGTTTGAAACGATTTAATCCTTATCGTGCCTCGCCATGCACGTTCAACCGGGGTGATTTGGACGATGCGTAAATCAAATTTTCTTTTCATTGATAGAAAAATGCAATCAGGCGGAAACCAATCTCCCTTCCGCAGGATGCCTAGCTGTGCGGTTGGATCTTACCAGTGGTTCAGCTGGTGGTTAGTAGTGGTTGAAATGGCACCAGCAGTGGTTGTTGTTACTCCCAAAACGGAATCAGACTTGAACACAAGCTTACGGGAGCTTTTGTTAGCCATCGAAAAAGCGAAGTTGTCCGAGGAAGATCTGTACGCTATTTTCGCTCCGGTGAGGAAGCGAATCTGGAGAAAGCTGTGCATCAGGTGGTTGGTGCGGGTAATATTTTTAGTGACCATATGTTTGACCGTTTACTACGTACCAAGTGTTAATTGGCACGCAACGGCAGTTGGTCGTCTGTTAATGATAGAACTACTGCCCTACTGGGACTGGACTCCACTGTATCGGGGAAAGTGTTTGATAGCGAAGTCAACATATAACACGGCACCCAAAGCTTACGAGTCGAAGCCGTCCTTCCCGGAAGATTGTGTTGTTTGCCAAAACTACGGTAAGTGTGTAGAGGTGTATGAATGCGCATTGTTTGAAATATATAAATCTGATTATAGATCAAGTGCCAGTGCGTGAAAATGTGACCTACGAAACGCTGTTCCGACATCATCTAATGAGCCACGTTCCCGTCGTTGTGTCCGATGGCCAGCCGGCTTGGATAAATCACTCGCGGTACGGAGCTGACTGGGAAAGGTTCCAGAATGATGTGGAAGATTTGCTGCTAGCGAATCCGTGTGATTTCCGCACGAATTTGCTCTTCAAACCTACCACGGCCAAATCGTCCGCACTGGCCCGAATGGTGGATCTACTGGCGGATGACACAGCAACCGATCACGGATGGTTCGTTCAGTTCCGAAACTGTGCCCTGCGAACGGTGAAGAAAACGCGGCTCATGTTTGCGAAACCCTACTTTTACGCCACTCACTGGGAACCACCGTACACGAGCTGGATTCTGCTGTCGCGAGGATTTCGAAGTTCCGCTGAAATAGCACCCAAACTGGCGGGGCTTGTTATAGTACATCAGATGCGCTCGCAACTTGGTGTGATTTTGCACCCACGCGCAGAGTGCGAAAGCAGCTGTGGAAGGATTTCGGTAACATTGCACGAAGGACAATCACTGCTGTTCTCGTCGACGCTGTGGAATCTCAGCTACGTACCCTCCGGCAATAACATTACCTCTGTAACTTTCCTTACGGAAACTTATGAAAGTGGGTGAGATGTTGGTGATGTGTTATGGGTTTGGTATCAGATACGAATAAAGATGCACACAACTCAAACGCAAGCGATTTCGACTCGGTAATGTTTAGTTGATTTATTCACATCATTGGTTCCCAGTGTAGTTTATCAGCTATATTGTTTCATATAATAACATTTTTTTGTATCTTCTTAACAATCATTGCATTCTATTTCGCTATTTCGCTCCGTCCAACCACCCGGTTGTTAGCACTCAACGTTCTGAGGTGTGTGTCGTGGAGATGGCAATGAAGATGTTAAGCCACGCACACGCACAGTCAATGGTGGCGCTAGTAGTATCAGCGAACAGGATGGACACTAACGTCAGCCGATAGTACCCCACTTCTTTGGACAAGGTATGTGCCTCCGTGTGAGTGTATATGTGCTAGCAGGTGGGGCAGCAACAATTTCGAAATAGTACTCGCAACGAATAAGCCGCCATGAGCGAAGTGTGTAACGAAATCGAGCGCTTGAAAACTGTAGCTGTATTTGCTTGTAAAGTTCGTCATCTCCTAGCGGCTGCAGCATTCATGTGCATTGTTTTGTTTCTTCTTCTGGATATTAATGGCTTAATCGATTAAGGTGAGCTTACAGGAGCAGAACGTTAAATTTTTCGCATTTCGTTTTCTTTTATTTTTGAAAAGTTCGCGCGCATTTGTGCAAGCCAAGATGGTAAGTATACGTTACGCAAGAGATAAGGTGTATAGGGCATGTGTGCTTGTTTCATTAGGCGTTAGAGTTCAGAAAAGCAGAGACTGTTAGAGGCGCGTGTTTATCGATGATAGGATTTTAAGTTGGCCAAAGTAGCATAATATGGGAACGCCTTGTCATGCGGCTCTCGATGCAAAAAGATGTAAGTAATGTAAGATAGATCCTCGTTCGTCGGACTTAAAGGAATTAATTTGTGGTAATACTTTCAAATGACTCGAATACTGGACAATATAAATGCTTCCACTGTTATATGTTTGAATAGTACGTAATTATCAAATGAGAAAGTAAGATGAAGACGCATTTGTATCCGTTAGCAATTGAAATTTCCCCTCTGGGAGTAGTAATTACTTGAGCGATACTCCAGTGCAGAACAGTTTCGGAATCGATTCTGGCTCCAATCTGGACCCTGCCGTAACACATCCGTGCGTGTAGTGCGGTGTACACGAAAAGGTGAGGATGGTGTCGTGTGGAGTGTCCTGTCGTGTTCGTTTCTTTGCTTGTGTTGCGAATGTGCGTGTGTGCATGTATACGTGTGCCTGCAGCGCGCTTGCCCACTCTATGCCAATCTGCAGTCGTTTGGCCCTAGAATATGGGGGGAGGTTTGAAAATGGACTGTAAACGGTTGTAAAATAATGAGCGATTGTCATTGTAGTAGTTGTTTGTGTAGGTGTGTTGGAAGTGATTGAAATTGTGTGTTAAGTGTTTTTTTTTTAATAATCGTAAAATGTAGTGCGCTTTTGTGGAGCGTGTGCGAAAGAAAGCAGTTTTCAAGGGCGGCTGAGCTAGGTGCTAAAGAAACGAAACACAATAACAGCGGTCTCGCAAAAACCATTCCCGACGATATAGCAGCTAGTGATTGGGGAAGGTTTTTTGAAAGCAAACAAAACGGAGGTGACCGAAATCGGTTGCAATAGCGAAGGTTCTGAAGGGGGAGCGCAAAAACGTACTGCCGGGAGAATGAATTTGGAAACGAATTGCAAAACATTCGGAAGCCACACCAGGCAGGGATGTATTTAGTTCTAACTATACAGGATATGTACTTACGATTTTGAGAAAAAAAAAACGTTTCGTTAACGTTTTGTGCGAGAGTATGGAAGCACGCTAGTAGTGGAGGTCGCGTACGACGCCGTATAACAGACGCGTATAACAGTGCCCGTTCAAATCGTAGTACACCGCGACGCACGAGCGGAAAAAAGCGCAAACATTCTACTTTCTTTCGCATTACGAACGACTGTTTGTCTTTAATCGAATTTGGCTTACCGGTGTTAGGAGGGAAGTTTTGCTGCTGTTCTATTTGCTTATGGCGCATGGAATGTGTGAGTGTGGGGGTGTATTTGAGTAATTTAGTGTGATGTTGAGAAGGGCTTGAGATGATGTATCATTTGCAATAGCGATAGGTAGAAGTAGTAGTTGTAGTAGTAGTTGTTGTTGTTGTAGTTGTTGTAGTAGTAATGGTGGTGGTGGTAGCGGTAGAAGTAGAAGCGGTAGTAGCACACGGAGGAACGCCAGTATGTCATGTGCGTTTCAGTTGCGTTTGTTTTATCATGCGAACTCTCCTTTATTTCTGACTCAATTTTGTTGTTGCTTTTGCTCCTTTTCACGAAAAAGAAGAAAAAAAAACAATAAATTTGTATTCTGACGTACGTACGTGCTGCTGCTGCTTCTGCTTCGCTCCTACAGCTTCTCTGTTGCCCACGCGCTACTTTCGACGTACAATACTATGCTGTAGATTACGGTATGTTTATTTCGCACTAGATGGTACGCTAATCGGCATGGTTCGCTCACTGGCTGGCTCGTAGAATGCGCCCAGTAGGGGCTATATCATTTTATTTGTCCTTGGTTTTGCTTTGTGTAGTTTTTTTTTCTTCTTCTCTGCTGTAATGCTGAATCAGATCTGTCCCGTCTGTACTATCGCCCCTCACTGGCATGCCATGCGTTTTGTTTAGCTGTTGGTTCCTTTCAAGTACGACTTCTGTTCGCGTGTATCCATTACACTGCTCCTCGCAACGTGCTCATAATGTTTCAACCAAATCAGTGTGGTAATTGCACCGCGCACTTCAAAGGTAGGCTTGAGGGTCAAACGAACCGCCATGACGGTATACAGATGACATTTGACGGAAGGTTAGCAGCAACAGTAGTGTTACCGTGGTGGTAGTGTTCGTGTGTGCGAGACACCGTGCACAAACAGTGCGATTCCCTACCGTTTTGCACGAAACCAAAGGGGCACTAAGACGGAAAGCGCAATCGCTAATTGGGTGAAAAAGTGTACGAGGTGTTTTAGTAGCGTGAACACACTGTCCTTGTCCCTGTCCTTGCACTTTGACAAACGTTTCTCCACCTCCATTACTGCTGCTTCGGCCAACGCTGCATCCGGCTTCACTCGCCCGCGTTTCCGTGTTAATGAATAAGTTTTCAATAATTTATTTGTAAATATGTTCAATTTAATTATGGTGGGTAAACATTTGTGGTCGTTTTTTTAGTATTTCTGTGTCTGCGTTCCTTACGCCGCTAGCTTCCTGCGCGCGTCCCTTTCGCGTCGCCTGCGCCCTGAACTCGTGGTCGCGTAATGATTCAAATGCTCCGCCGCGGTCGCCCTGCTGGTCACCCAATGTACACTGCCCGTCACCGTCATGACAAGCCTGCCCGAGGACGCCAGCCGCCAGGACAGATACGCGTCGGTCAATTTATTCGAACGGTTTGTTGTTTTTTTTTCTGCTAATATTTGTTTGCGTTTTTTTTATACAGTACCTAATAACCTGGCTAAGCAGCAAATAATGGCTGTTCGAGTTGCGCCCTCCCTAATTCGGCTGTTAATTTATGCGTTGATATTATTGTTTTGCTACCTGTCCGACTGTCACCTGATCCTGCACACGGTCCCAAGCTCGACTAGCTTCGACGTGTGGTGTACTGTCGTGCTTCTGCCAGTAGGAGAGCCCGGTGTAGCGTGTAGGAGAATTTTGCGCAATTTTGTGTTGCCTCATTGTTTTATGTACAGTCCTATTCGTTACTATCTCGTAAGCTTCATTTTAATTTCGGTTGCCTCATTGCTGCCGCCCGCTTGCTACGTGTAGTATCGTTTACTTGTTGCCTACAATGAACACCGCTCGCCGCTTGATTACCTTCATTCGGACACTTTCTTTCCGCGTTTGCGTCGATGGCAAACCTTGGTTTTCCGCAAGCAGCTTTTCTGGATCTTGCTATCCTTGAATGTGTGCTTTCTTTTATTTCCGTATGTGTGGGGGTGTGTGTGTGAGCCATTTGTGTAGCCGTTCCTTCGCTGGTTTTTGTCTGCTTGTTTTGTTTGTCAAATATTGTTTCCCCTGTTGCATTAGTATTACTGACCATCGCTTCCGCCACTACCGTAATATAATATTTTCCCCTTTCTGTTTGATTGAATCAATTTAGTATTGTTGATTTTTTTTTGTTATCTTCAAATGTACACAGCTTAATGTGTGCGTGTGGTTTCAAATTTCCAACTAGTTTTCAAAACCCGGCTTCCTGCTAACGTGTCGGCACACCGCCAACGCGCCCACAACGTATCCGTAAACAACTACTAGTGATTGCATTTAGTCGCGCTACTAGTCGGGCTACTAACCCAAGAGTCCCGGGGAGTCCGGGTAGTCGAAGAAGACGAAAAGTTGAGAACGATAAATAGAACGTGCCGGAACGCGCACCACTCGCATTCCTTTCCGATCGGAGAGAAATACGTTCGCACAACAATGAAATAACAACGTTTGGTTGGGGACCACGACGGGCGGGTGTAGGTTCGAGTGTCCTGCGTCGGCTGCACTAGCACGCGGGCCACACGTTTCTTGTCGCATTCAAAAGCATCGCGCCCCATTGCTGTCGCCATTGAACTGCTGCTGCCGCTCACCTTTCCTTTTGTTTAAGTTAAATATTGTGCTACAGACGCGCTTATTAGATACATTTACTTCCTAACTTCCACGGGCACTGTTTGTCTGCCCGTGTCTGTCTATGTATTTATGCATGATTCTGTTCTGCACGCTCATGTATGCAATTGTTTTTTTTTTTAGTTTTGCTTTCTGCTTCTTTACATAACACTAATCTACTGTTGCGATTTGATCCGCGCGTACTGCGCGCGGCACACTTTCGTTTGGATATTTCTTTTATTTGTTTTCTTCTTCTTTGTGTTTGTTTGTATCTTCTTGCAATGTGTTATGTTTTCTTCTCTTGCCGTACTTGCTGTGTGATAGTGTTTATTAGTTTTATATTAACCCTTTAACGTTATCGGTGTTTGTTTTGTTCTTTTTTGTTCTCGCTTTGTCTTGCTTGCTGGCTCGACGCGTTACTATTCTTACCTCCGCGCTGCTTGCTAGACATTTCGTGGAACAGCACTTAAGAGAAGCATGACATGTGAATGTGGCGTATTTGTTTGATTTATGTTTAAGATATTTTTTTAAAGTATTTTTCGCTCGCTCATTTTCTGTTGTTTTTTGTTGTTGTTGCTGTCGTCTCGATTGCCTGCCTTCCGTTTCGAATGGCCATGCAGTTTATTGATCGCTCGTTTCTTTTCACATATTTCCCCTTTTAATTCGTTCCTCTACAATCTTAACTTGCCACTTACAGCACGATATGGTCTCCAACAACAATGTTTGCTAAACCTTTCCACTTTTGCAGCTTCCCCTGGCTAGATCTGCATGAGCTTCTGTGCCTGTGTCTTTGTTTACTATATGCTTTGTGTAGGTGTGTGTTTTTGAGAGAAGGGGGGAATGATATGGGTTCGCGATCGCTCTAAATGTAAATATCACCTTTTTATAGCTTTCATCGTTTTTTTACCTTTACTCTCCCGTACGCCTGTTTTCCTACGCCTCCTACACGTTTCCGTTTCCTACACTAACTGCCAGTGGCGGCAGTGTTGTCCACTTTGCACCAACCCGATCTGGTTTCACCTCGCATACGTAACAAACCCCACGAGCCGTCCGTGTCTAATGTGTGCTGTGTTATGTAATGTATGCTGATTTAAATAATTGTTTATTACTTTGCCCGCTCTACTCTCAACAACACTCAACAAGATTTAGTTACTCGTAACGTCTCGACAATCGGAGTGTGAATCGCCCCGCACCGAGTACGGGAGGGAAAGGACTGTTAACCAGGAACGATCCACGGCCATAAATCGATTGGTTCGTCACACTGCGAACCACTCACGCTTTGTTTTTTTGTTTTTAGCTAGATTAACAAATAGAATACTTTTTTGACGAAGAAACGTGTCTGTTTTGTTTTTGTATTGTTTTTTTTTCTCTCATTTTTTACTTTTCTTTTGATAACGATTAGCTAAAGTGTAATCCTCCCTGCCCACTGCGCATGCGGCAATTTTACCATTAAGATTAAGTTGTATCATTATTTATATCCTACGCGTTTATTCTACTACCGCGTCTCACTTCTCATCTGTGATTGTAACACCCTCCTCCGGTACGTACGATAAATTCACACACACAAACACACACACACACACACACACACACACACACACACACGCACGCACGCACGCACAGCTCTTTCATACTGAAGAAAGCACTTACAGCAAAGCGAACGTGAGGAAGTAAACATCGGAAATGTAACGTGAACGGAGTGATTAAACGTCCAGGGGGAAAAGGTAGTGTGGTCGGCGGAGGGTGGGGGGGGGAGTTGGAATGTATGTTTGTCTTTTAACGCGATTCGTTTCTGCCACACGATCGGTGCAGACGGTAACATGAGCTTTTGATCCCTCGCTAAAGCTAAGCAGACAATAATTAGCTAAATTTGTCGTGCGTGTTGCATACTTTCAGGAGATTTTATCCTTTCCAACAGTGCTCCTAAAAGTAGGCAACCTGCGCTGGATTAGAATGAACGGAACACGGGCGTCAAGCGCGGAAGGAAATCGTTTTCCAACGCATAACAGAGAAAAAAAGCGAGCGAGGGTCGCAAACAAACTCACTTTCCGGCTCGCGCGAATGTGGGGCTTCGTGTGCGTAAATTGCAGCAGGTAACAGCTATTCAGTGATCGTAACTAGGCGGTTGACGCCATTTTGGTTTACTTAACGCTACACCGTTCGAGCACGGCAGGACTGAGAACGGTGGTGCAAAATCAGTCTAAACAGAATTGGAAACAGAAACAGTGTAAGTTTTTTGGAATATCCTTCCTCCCAAGCGCGTGCATCGAAAGGATAGATGGTGGCAGGGTTGGAGCATCTCGAACGCTCCCAACCACCTCCTGCCGTAGTAATCTCGCTATGTACATGTTCGAGCCGTTCGAACTCGAACGTAACGTCCGTCCATTGATCCACCTTTCCGGGTTGTGGTTGATTTTTGGGACCTTCGATCTCTTACACTGTGTGTATGTGTGTGTGTTTCTCTCTCTCTCTTGTGGTAGTTATAGGGAAACAAATGAGAAACAACTACACCAACGGTCTATGCACTACAATTTTCCACCGTTTAACGTTTAGCGTCGGTAAACTATTGATTTTTGTTCCTCTGCCCTCTAGCGCAGCTGCAACGCAAGTACTCCTCGGTCACCACTCTCTCTCTGCTTCTGTTTTAGTTAATCTCACTAGCTACAGTACAGGGGCGGGAGAGTTTGATTTGAAATGTCTCTATTTCGCTGTCATGTCAAATTTTAGTAGATCGTGGAGAGAGAGAGATAGTGAGTGTAGGACTGAGAGAGAGCGATATATATATGTATATATATTTATAGAGAGAGAGAGTCGGTAGATAGAGCAAGAACGTGAGTTAGAGATCGATTGTTTCTGTTTGCTTCTGTTTTGAGGGGATAGGGGAAGGGGAAAAGCAGCGGCTGTCGTTTGTTTTTTTTTTATGTTAGGCGAGGAACAACAATAAAGCGTTGGAGGATTGAACGGGTTGAACAATAGCGAATGTGATTGCGTTTGCGTGTCGTGACATGACTTTCTTTCCGTGTTGTGGTTTACTTTTTTTTTGGTTACTTTTGTTTTGTTGTATTTTTTTTTTGGTTTGCTTTTTTGGGTTGATTTTGTGGATAATGTTTGCTTGCTTCCGATCCGGGGTCCTAGCACTACTACTGCACCCGAACGACCCGGAGCGTGATCCGAACGGTTGCGGCTCGTGGCGGCACGGTACGATAGTTACAATTAGGATAATAACCATAACAATAAGCATCATCAAACGCCTGGGGTTATTTACCGCCGAGACCGAATTTCATAAATATTAGCTCCTTGCCCTTGGATAGGATATCACCGCCCGGGGCTGCCATCTCCTGGATCTTGCCCATGATGTTGGGCCCGCCGGGCTGCTGCTGCTGGCCCGGCTGACCGCCCGGTTGCTGTTGCTGCATGTTGGGTTGCTGCTGTTGCTGCTGTTGCTGCTGTTGCTGCTGCTGCTGTTGGCCACCGCCCATGCCAAAGCCACCGAACGGACCGGACGATTGCTGCTGCGGCTGCTGCATCGGTTGCTGTTGCTGGGCGGCGGGCTTCTTGCCGAACAGACCGCCGGTCGCGGCACCGGCCGCCCCGGACAGTAGGTTCGTGGCGTTCGAGAAGAGCCCACCGGACGAGGCGGTCGTCGTCGGCGTCGGCTGCTGCTGTTGCTGCTGCATCATCGGTTGCTGCTGGTGGGACTGTTGCATCATCGGTTGCTGCTGTTGCTGCTGGTTGTTACGCATCTGCTGCTGCTGCATCGGTTGCTGCTGCTGTTGTTGCATCGGTTGCTGCTGCTGCATCGAGGTCTGCTGCTGCATGCCGGTCATGCCGCCGACATTACCACCGATCCCTATCCCTTGACCGATCATCCCGCCTATCCCCGACATCCCCTAGAAAACCCCACCAGGCGGGCGGTTAGTAAGCAGCGGTTGGAATGTTGTTGTTGTTGTTGTTTTTTTTTAAATATGTGTGAGTGTGTGTTTTGTTTTTTTTTGGTTAAAGAACATTTTCGTATCGTTTTTTTTTTCAAATACTGAACACTCGCTACTGCTGTGCTCCCCCGAAACCCACCAGCCCCGCGTAGAGAGAAAATAAACATACATGTCGACATACACAATTAGCTGTCCTGAAGAGGGGAAAAGTGGGTGGGGAAGGGTTGGTAGGGTGGAGAGTAGTGTTGTGTTCATGTGTGCTTGTGTGTAAGAGAGAAAGAGGTGTTCGGTACGGGCATGTAGCTGTTGGTGACTGTCGTCGGTACAGGCTTCTGTACTACCTCAGCAAAGATGGCGCTCCGTTCGGCTTTGCTACAGGGGAAAACACACGCACTTCCACCATTCGTCACCATTCGGAATTAGTGGTTGGCAAATTCGAGGAAACGTTATGGAACAAACGCTAGCAAACACTGGAAACGATAACTGAAGCTGCATCAACGCTATTACCACCGGGAAGCAGTAGGTGCTTCCGGTGAACCACGCGGGAACAACACAGGATACAAAATGGCCTCGAATCCCGCGCCGCGTTTCTGGCGAAAGCTTCGATCTCATCCGAAGCAGTCCATCAGAACTGTACCGGCTGCATGGAACGGGAAACAAGCATCTCGATCTAGGTCCTCTACTCAGCAACGAGCTACTCCGAAACGTCCGCAACAAAAACACGAACGCGTAGCTAAAGGCAAGAAAAACTCAGCTAAGAAGCAACAGGAACGGTACGAACTAGAAATTTGGTTCACCTTTGCTAAGAAAAACGGCCAAAACACAGCCGAAACTGTAATCATGAACGGGTGAAAGAATGTTCGAAATGGAGCGAAACAAAAACCAGGCGCATAAAAACAGTATAACAAAACCCCTACCGTATAACTGGCGGTATGGTAAGTGTAAGCCCGTAACTGCCACAAACCGCGCAGTGATGTTTTGTAAACGAGAGTTTTTTTTTGTAGCAATAAACAGGATATAGAAACATAATGAGAAAAGACAAATGTCATAAGAGGCACGACAGAGGAAGAGTGAAGAGTACAAGTAGAGTGGGAGTGGTAGCGTAAAAAAAAACTCAACAAGAGATGATAGTGTGAACGAAGGTCTAAAAAAAATAAATAAATCACAAACACATATTTAAGCAGAACGAAAACGAACGAACGAAGTGAGAGCGGAACGAAACTATTGTGAAAACTAGCTAGAACTGGTGTGAAACGTGAAAGATCGAAACAGAGAAATCAACTAGATCTATGCGTTTGAATTAAACGACACGAACGCAACACACTAGAACAACGGGTGAGTGGATATAAATAGAACTAAAAGAAATGAAATGAAGCACTGGTCGTCCTGTGCTGCCAGCCTCGCGCCTCAAGACACGGGTGAGATTATTGCTTGAGCGCAACACAAGCATTTGGGATGCGCATTTTTTTCCTGAGAAGGATTTAAGGATTTAACACGAAGGAAGGGTTGGAAATTTAGAGCAGTTTCCTGCGAAACCGATTCATTGCCGCGTGCCTGTTTATGTTTGCAGCGTAAAATTGGAACGCAAAGTACGTTCCGGTCCCGGATGGGATGTGCTTCTTTTTTCGTGTAATCGTTTTGCAGAGCACTTGTTTGCCTGCCCTCCCACCTGGCTCGTAATGCATTACGAATTCCCGGCCCGTACTCGCTGCAAAAGCAATCTACCGGCTGCTCTACAACACCGACCGCCCCAAGTCAAGGGTTGGCAAAGAAACGCGTGTTACTGGCGGCTTCATTTGCATGGGAATTCAATTTTCTAACTTTCGCAAAACTGCACTTTGCAACTGGCGCTGCGGTCGCGTCTGTCTGTAGATGTACTGGGGTTTTCGTATGTGCGCGAGCGCGATCGTGCCGGGAACTTGATTCGATTTTATGCGCCCATTTTTCGTTTCTGCTACGGGACGCATTTTGCGTTGTTAAGCGAGGCGGACGGACCAGTGTTGTCCGCTTGGGTGCGGAATTTTAAATTCAATTCGGACGGATGGTTCGTTCCGTGGTGGTGGGAGGCTTGCTTCGCTAGGAACTGCTCATTACGGGCATTATGTGCGCTGGGGTCTACGTGAACAGTGAATTATTTTTAGAATGAACGGAGCTGGGAAGAAAAGAGACTTCTCGGCTGGTAGATGAGCAATTTACACTGTGTAGAGAATGGTGTTTTAAGTTTTAAGGAAAATCGAATAGAACCTCGTCACATCTTCAGTATGCTACAACGGCAATATTGCTGGTTACAGAAAACCTTCGAGTGGAGATAGGTTTGTTTTTCAATACACTTGTTTTTTTTATATATACCCCGTTCGTGAATTGATATGTTTGTTGTATGCTGTAAGGAACGGGACGTACACGAAAGGAAAACTGGAAGGACTCATTTTGCCGAATGATGCTTGCGTTAGACAGATTATGAAGACGCACCAAGAATAATGAGTTTTTTTGTTAACTGAACAGGTGTCTGAAGGAAAACTAAATGTAAATATGAATAAAAAGAAAACGAAACAAATACGCTAGTATGAACTTGGTTCGAAAGGAATTGAAAGAGAAATCTGGACATGTAAAAAATAAACTATTTTCGTAAAGAAAACCTAATCATGCTAGAACGTTAAAATCACTAGAAGAGCCAACAACAGTAGCTAAATAGAAAACTAGACACATTATATTCAACACTAGAGCACTTAGTGTATACTACAGATTGATGTACTAAAGTGAAGGAGCAGCACAAGAAGTGGTTTTGAAGGCTACCGAGACAAAAGCATGATACGGTGTTGAATATGTGGCATTCTTGCGCTAAAAAAAGGTGACGAAGTGGAGATAAACCGTGCCACCCAAAACAATGTCGCAATCTTCGACCGATTACAACCGTTAAAACCGCTGTACGTAAAGTTTATGGTTTGGCTTTTATTATCACCACGGCACTGCAACGCATCCGTGTCCTAACTCCCCCAAACAGGCAGTGAATACTTTGTAGTTCTTAATTAAATCGGCAAGTTTGTCTTTTGCTTCGTAGCGTAGTTTAACGATGATTAAAAGGAGTGCTACAGGAGAGGAAGGATGCTGGCGTTTTTATTGTTTTTCGTTGCAATTTGATTTAAAGTGTGCGCCCACTTGAACTCGAACGCAGCAGCAATGGATTGTGGCATTTTTGTTTTCCCCGCGCTTCACGCGATAGCTGTACGTTGTTAATTTTGCCCAATAAATCTCTCGATTCGTGCCGGTCGGTTCAGCCCACGTATGGCGTGCCCCCGAAAATCCATTATCTCCGAAGCACAAAAGAGGGGAAAAAAGCATTCGGGAGCGGTTAGTTAAGAGACTTCGCATCGACTAATAGCGCCGCAATCGATCTCACTGCCGCCCACCCCGCCCCGAGGGGTTGAATGTTTCCGTGGGCCTCGCCCGAGTTGCATGCGCAACCACGGGAAAGATCCGATTTCAGGCTGGTGCAAAATTTTCGGGCACATGTTCCAGCGTGCTCAATGGGCCATCACGACTTAAGGGCCACAGTGCCGCGGAGCGGCGATGGCCGAAGAACGCAGCACAAAGCGTGAAGAAAAGACAATTGACAATAAAAATTGATGCGACCCTCCTTGCTTTTCACTTTATTGAGCACCATTTTCGGTGGCGTGGAAGGGAAGAAACGGTGACGATAACGAGACGGACGCGTGAAGCTACTCCGTCCGTCGTACGCCGTACGCAGCAGCATGCACGGACGGATACGCGCCCGATGGCTGATATAGGTCGTGATGATATGGCTGACAGCTTGACGAATAGTGATGAATTGAGCGAGGAGTGAGGATCGCAAATAAATGTTCGCACGGCGCGGGCGGGAGTCGCGTTTCATCGCCAGCGTCCTTATCAACGGGCAACGATACGGGCAGGGTCAGGACGGTTGCCCAAAAAACTGAACCGATACATGACACCGCTGCTGGGGCGCGTGGAGTCGTTGAAGGCAACCCGATGTAGAAATGAAACCGAGAAAATGAGTGGGGGGAAGGAAACATAATCGAAAAAGACGATCATTGTCTGGGCCCGGCCCATCCCGGCCGGCAATATCATATCATATCCGTCCCCGGAGCGAAATGAAATATCGTAAAAAAAAGGCACGCTTCTTATGCCATTTGGCGTTAATGGTTGGTGGCCCTCCTACTCCACCTCCACGGCTGGAGGCTGCACTGCTTTGATAAATCGGATCTTTTCGTCAAGAAAATATCTACCATCCGCTGAGCCGTGAAGCGAAAGGACTGTTTTGTTCGAAGATAATACGGAAATCATTCACCTCCACTGGCGGTATCGTGATTAAGGAGATGTACTTGAGCGCACTGTTTGTCATGTTTACTCCATTGAAGGTTTAAATAGGTAGTCCCAATACCAACTATCCTAGCCAGCGAGCCCGAACTTGCTTCGGTGCGTAATGTGCGGTGCACGTGCGGTACATAGACGCAGGATGTTAAGGGGGGAAACGCCTAAGGCTAGTCACTACGAAACACCGATCGATTGTTACAACGCTACTACTACACTAACGCTTTGCTACACGCCAAGAAAATGGATTGATTTTTGTTTTTGTGTTGACATAGCAGGGAAAACGGAACGAAAACAAGAGGCAAAATACATGTTACAACTGAGATACGTACACACAAACTGACAGCTAGACACCGAAACACACTTACATCGAGTACGACCGCGCTCTATGCTCTACCAATCGCTACCATGGCAACAACAACAGGTGAGGCCAACACTGTAGCAGCAGCAGTATCTGTCTTTGTTTAACTCACCCATGCACCAACAGCATGGTTGAGCTCTGCCACGGGATAAATCTTTTGGAAGCTTTGAACGAATTTTGGTCTTTTATATTTACTTTATTTTTTTAAGTAACAAAATTCGAATTTTACCCCTGATCGTGGTTTGTCGATCGATGGGTGGTTATTGGAACCAGTTACAGCGTGGGAAAAGGAATAAAACATCCTTTTCCACTGTTTTCCAGCATCTGGAGCGGAGGTTCCATTTCTTTTCGTTTTTCTCCTCGACAGCGCTCACAACACAACACGTCACGGTTGTACGTAAAGTTACACGAACGAACACAGGCACAGCTAAACGCAGGCAGATAGTTACTAGATATAGAGTTACAGAGAGAGATAGAGAGAGAGAGAGACAGAGAGCGAGAGAAAAGAGAAGAGGCAAACGGACAGACAGGCAGACACAGGAAAGGACAGATAGATTGACAGAGGCAGGCCAGGACAATTAAAATGGACAGCATGTTCACAGTTCTACCAGCACATAGAGACTTCCCCTGCCCATGGTACCAACTGCTGGTGTCTGTTCTGTTCTGCTCCGCGGGAAAGGGACACACTGTTCAGGGAATGGGAAGGGGGATAGGTGGGTGTTTGGGAGTTTTGGGGTCTGCTGTTTGATTTGCAAGTATTTGTTTTTCGGTTGCCTTTTGAATGATTTTTTTTTTTTCTAGCGGATCCTTTTGACCTTTCCGTCCGATTCGGTGTGTCGGGTAAATCGAAAACCCTAGCGTATTTGCTGGTGTGGTACTGTTTTGGTATCGTATGCTAATATGCGCGACAAATCGACGCAAACTTTGAACTGACGGTAGCGTTAGCGTGTCATGTTTGTGGTAGGGTTTTGCCGTTTAAAGGTTTTGTATGGAAAAACATTGTGTTGTATCTGCCATAGAAATTGCATAGGCTCTAGGCACCACCGTAACGGAAGATTGTTACCGATTGAGCGTAAAAAAACGAGGCTAAAAATTGGAGCATAAGCAACATAAATTGATACAAAAACAATAATCAAAATCATCACATTGAAAAACAACAAAAAACAGTTGCGATACTTATTTAAAAAGTATCATCAGTAAGCAGAAGCCCAATAGCTGAAACTCAAGAAGATGATAGTAGCGCTGAGACAAACGTTCGGGAAGCTTGTTATAGAGGAGAGATAAAATCCTGCACTAAAAAAAGTGGACATCGAAAGTGAAAATAGGAAAAATGTCTTTTCCAGACCTAGATGTCGTAGGCGAAGAGTTTAGTTAACTCATGAGTATTGAACATCTAAACTGAACACACATCTAAGAAATGCATTCAACTCAACGGAGCAACATGTAAAAAAGACCATAAGGGAAACAATAGATAGAACAACCGAGACGGATGGAGTGATCGGCCATGGTACATCCAACACTTGCTTGCTAATAAACAAAGAATGAGGCTGATGCGAAGGAGTTGCCCATCGACATCACGCATATTTCAACGTATTTTGAATTCAGACTCATTCCGGCCTAGGTTTTAAAAAATCAATACAACAGAAACATGACTAGAATGCGGTCGTCAGTACAAATAAAGCATGATTAAGCTGGAAGATTATAGACTTTGAAAGTAAAACGATCCTAGCTTGTGCGAAAAGTAGGTGACACATACAGCAGTGTAAG